>OMNN01028667.1:0-24941 GCA_900302755.1 Chromis chromis | reverse complement strand
TTCGGCAAAAAAGATCATTTGGTTGTAATAAACCTTTAAAACTCTAAATGCATGGACAGAAGGTAGTATGTAGATGGACAAAAAATACTTTAACACTATGTATAAGCAGTTTGACAAACAAATGGTATTCTTAATCCATAAATAGTGAGACAAAAATTAATGGAATAAATCTTTAAAACTACAAGTACTTGGATTGTGAGGCTTGATGCGAAACATGAAAAGTGTCGTACAAATCATCATTTTCTGATACTTTAAACTTTTTGCCTTTTCGTTTTTAAATATTGGGTAATGTCACTTTCCAGGCCTCTGTGCTGTTTGCAGCTCAGAGGTTGTGGTTTGCTTTACAGGATCACAAAAAGATTGGGAACTGCTGACCTGGGGGATAGAAGAGACTGAGGTCTCCCTTCTGTTTGATACAGGAAGAATGTTCACAGGCAGGATAACCCTTTGGATCAATACATACCAACTAAAGTGCCCCAAACAGCTCCCAAAAATGGGCTTTTTTTTGGAGTTAAATGCTTTGTCTATGTATTATGTGGCATAAAATGGCTTCAGCAGATTTTTCCCTTAAAATCTACCTAAAGCTATAAATGAGTTCATGTATAATGAATTTTACAAAAAGTAAATGTTGAAATAGGACATTTCAGTGTAGAGGTTGACCCTTGTACTACTACTATTGGCTTCCCAGCAGGACATTGATTAAGTTGTCTGTTTGTTTGTGATCCTTTGGTTGCTCAGGTCTTTCTCAGCTTCTTCAGCAGCTCAATAAACCCTGAAGCAGCACTAACCAGGGCGGTGAAGCAAACGGAACGAGCTGCCTCCAGAGCCAAACTTCACGACCTTCTACTGAACCTCCACAAACATTTCCCTTCCTGTTTGTCTGCATTAAAAGCCTTTTGCACTCCACATATAGTAGCACATCATCAGTGAAACACAAGTTTAGGTTATAACAACACTTAAGACTGCGTTTGATTCGGTTTTAACAGTTACAAGCTCCTGGTTTTGCACACTGAGAGCCATCAGAGCCTTCATTATTTAATGTCATTAGTTACACCTGGGCTTTTCCTGCTGCGCTCATCAGGGGTTTTCCTGCCTCAGAATAAGCCTTTGGCAGGCGACTACACATGACAGTTCGCATGATTTGTCAGAAACCAATGTTCTTTTCTGGCCATCTCAGAACAAAGAATTAATACTTGGCTCCATAAGTAGAACCCCAATTAACAAAACTGGTATGAAAATAAATTGCTTTTCTGATTCTTAATTCTTATAACTTTACTGCTGGTGATTTTCCATAAGGACTCCACCCAAAATACAAGTTTTTCTCCAACTGATTGTAGTTTTAAAGGTTTATTCCGGCAAAATAATACTATTCATCTAACACCTTATGGTTTTAAATGTTTATTACCTCCAAAATACTTCATTCTGTCCAAGTATTTATAGTTTCATTGGTTTGTTCCACGCAAAATACTATTTTCTGTCCATGCTCTTACAGTTCTAAATGTTTATTCCACATAAAATAATAAACTCCATCCAAGTATTTAAAGTTTTAAAGGTATATTCCACCTAAAATACTACATTTTCCAAGTACTTATAGTTCTAAAGTCTCATTTGACCCAAATGTTACTTTCTGTCTAATGATGTAAATGATGTATGATTTTAAAGGCTTATTCCACCCCAATACTACTTTCTGGTCAAGCACTTGTAGTTTTAAAGGTTTATTCCATCCAATGTACTACTTTCTGTCCAAGTATTTCTAGTTCTAAAGGTACATTCCACCCAAAGTACTACTTTCTGCCAGCGTACTTATAGTCTTAGAGGTTTATTTCATCCAAATAAAAACCATTTATGATTTAAAATGTTTATTTCTCCCCAAAATACATTGTTGGGCACCAAAAATGCCTCTATGCAGAAAATAAACCCTGTTTATATTCTAAATATGACCCACATACAGCTCTATGTGCAGAGGGTGGCTTTTGTTGATGTGTGCAAATGCTGCCATCTAGCTTTTATTTCAAACAGCTGATACAAAGCATTTTCCGTCTACATTCATGTATCTGTCACAGTAGAAATCTCTACTGTGACATCTCCATTCATTCTAACTAAAACTATGCAAAGGCTAAACATTTTACACAGCTCAGTCTTGCATTAAACTCCACACAGAAGACCAACATTCATTTTAAGAATTTATTTAAAAACGTACTTTCCAAATGAGAAAAAAAAAGCGTCAATGCACCTGTTTTTGCAAGTCACAATCCACTCCAATCTCAACAGTGTTTGTTGTCGCCTGCTTGTAGTTTGTGTACAACATAATACAAAAATGTAAAAAATGAAAAAGCCAACAGAACAAAAAGGAGTCTTTGTTGATGTAGTGTGTATTTGTTTATAGTGATGGAGTCCATGGATGCCATTTCTGTTCTGCCTTCTCTTCTGTCAGTTGAAAAGGTCATTTAAATTGGATTTGCTCTAAGTGAGGGCCTCTTTAAAGGACATTATGTCACATTACAGTTCAGTGTGTGGACTGGAAAATGACAGTGATGTAACACAGTGAAATATCATCTTACAACTTTCACTTAATCATGTCACTTGCAACATTTCAGCTCAATCAGACACTGAGAAGCGCCAAACCTTTCCTCTGACTGAATTAGGGGTCGACCTATCTGTTCTTCTGAGGACCGATACCAATTATTATCAAGGAGTTGGAAACAACATCCAATTTAGAGCAACACAAACTCTAATGCAAAACTTTGTTGATATTCATTTGTTCTTTGATGTTGTACATGTGTTGAATTAGGAGAAAACTTTAGAATATTTCTATTTAGTGTTGTTATATCTGCAATAACTGGTCACATTGCTTGAGACCACAGAGTGACTACGGACAGACACATTTTACATTATTTAAAAAAAAAATCGAGAATCAGTTAGAAACCAATATGAGAAAAAACTATAACTATCGAATCTGATAATTGGTTGAACTCCAATTTAAAGAACGATTTTGTCAATTGTATGGCACTTTTATTAAGACACCATGAAACAGCGAGGCATTTGTAGCATTTTCTTTGTTAAATAAAAGAAACGTGTGGCAAAATGAGTTTAAAAAATGGGGTATTACTAAAACGTATCGACTTGGCATGTGTATAAAAAAAATTTAATCCAGCCCTCATAAACCAGGCATGCCAAGTTGTTTATTGTGAAATCAGGTACATAAATAACAGCAATGACTGGACGTTTCACAGCTCGTTTTCACAATTTAAAAACCTGTGATAGTGAAGGCTGATCATGTGATGATCTGAAACCGCAAATAAAGGCAAAAGGCAATCTGTCATCAATCTATCCTCAGTTTTTGCTTTTATCCATCCAGTTACTAAAGGAGACATCTTGGAATGTAATTAGGCTTTCTTCAATTTTACACATTTCTTCCCATTTTGAGATACAAACTTGGACACTCGCATTGTTTTGTCTCAATAGGACTGAACATACTGTAACCAGCCCTGCACACAAAAGGCATTTGTGTTGTCAAAAATGACTATTACTTGACAAATGTAAAATGTCACCAAATCAGTGTACCACCTGTGGGGAAAACAGGCCGACCGTCACTGATAATGTGCGAGAAACAAGTGCAGCAGATGCTAGAGTTCACTACAAAATTTCTATCCGTCTTGTCAGTTAAAATTTTTGGCCACATTGACGTTTGAGTATCGATAAAATGGAAATTTGTGGTTCTGTTACACATTATATACATCCCAATTTGAATGTTTTCTGTACAGCAGTTTTAGTCAAAGGCAAATCGAACCTGTGTGTAGGGAACAGGAGTGTTTAATACAAAGTTGTGCACAGTACAACTGTAATCATAGCCACAAATGAAAGGCAAGCACTATAATCTCAGAAGACTGACATATTTGTTCCTCTCTAACAAACACTGACACACAGCTAAGCTTCTTCATAAATCCTGACGACACCCTTCATGCATCTCCTGCTCCTGTGTCTCCTGCTGCTTGTATTCAGCACCATTAGCACTGTGGCTTGGTCCCTGATAGAGATGTGTTCAAAGAGATGATGATGTGGCACTTGGCCCAGACTGCCGGAGGGAAAGAACAGCAGCAGTGAGTGAAGTAAACAAACAGCCGTCACCTCTGCATGGTGTGTCTGGAGCTCAGTGACTGCTTCCCTTTCCTCGGAGCATCTGACAGCCCGACCTGCCGTCTGTGCCTCCCTTTGGCCTCCGGCTCTGAATCACTGAGCTCCAGGTCGGGACAGTAGCCGTCACTGTCCTGGTAAGCTCTCACGCTTTTCACTTTGTGTTCAGACACAGGTTTGGCCCAAAGTCTCTCCTTGGCTGAACCCTTTCGGGACAGTTTGTCAGAGGCCCGCAGGTCCTCTGTGGTCCGTACCAAGTTAATGGTTGCCTCTTTGAAGGACCTGCCAAAGTGCTCCATGGCCGACTTGCGAAAGCTGCTTTTGTCCAAAGCCTCACTCGAAGCGTCCCGGTCACTGGGTGTCTGACAAGAACTGTCCTTCTGAGCCACGTACTTCTCTAAGAGGCCGTTAGGTTTGGCCAGACATGTTCGGTCTTGGTCCAGTTTGCCATTACTGTTGGAGGAATGGCCGTGGAGCGCAGCGTGCAGGGCTAAAGGTTTGCCGGTTGGTTTGATGGGCAGCGCTGGGCTGCTCGAGTGACTCGAGGAAGACAGTCGGCCGTTGGAGCGCTCCTCTCTCAGACCACGGCTGTGCAGCTGAGGCTTCCCCTGGCCGAGCCCTTCGCCTGCATGTTCAGTGACATTCCCCCTATTGTCCGGGCACAGTGGCCCGTTGCCAGACTTGGAACTGGAATTTCCATTTCCAAGACTTGAAGCTTTGGGCATTTTCAGCTTGAGAGTAATCCTTGGAGGAGGGCGAAACAGCATACTCTCCACTGGGATTGAAGCAGGAAGACCTGGAGAGAAAGAAAGGCAAACAAAATTTAGCCATTATTTATTACATAGTCTCTCACAGCCAGACTCATTTCCACTTTTTAAAAAAAATTTGTGCTCACCAGCAGACACCTCTTGGTTCATGAGCTTCACATGTAAGTTGAACATCTGCTCCTGGGCTTTGCTCTGCAGCAGCTTCAGTTTCTCCCGTCGACTCACCATGTAGCACAAATTCCTCACCTGCACAAACAGGAAAATAATGTCATTATGCTATTTTAAAAGACTCATTTACAACTCTGAATCACAGTGGACTAGGTGTGTTTCTGTCACTTATCAACAAAAAGACTTGGTAGTGTAAAACTGAAAACAAACAGATGTAGAGTACAAATAAAAAAACAGAAATAACCCACTGCCTCAGTGTAGAGCTGCAGTGTTTAGTTAATTAATCCCTTAGAATGATCTCCAATGTGAGGATTTGCTGCTTGTTTTTCAGGATAATATACAAAATATTTGACTTGTATTTAAGTCAGTCAGCATTAGGATTCTCCATCAAAGTCAATACAAGTTCCACAAATTCCAGCCTTGTGTGTAAGCTTTGTGAAATCTATGCATTTTCTCAGTATCTGACTATTTGATAAAACTATCTACTCCACTCAAGTAAATGATACCCCAAGTAATAAAACAGTTCTAAAAATTGAACTGCTATATTCATAGTAAATTCTTATTATTTTGTTGCTGGCTAAAACTTCTTTGTGGGAGTCAAATATATCTGTGTAGGAAAACCTTGTATCCTTTCAACAATCTGCTTTGACAAGACTTCCAGGCTCTCCTGCTGCGGTTTTTCTGCTTGTGTGTGGATCAATTAGAGATTTGATTTCAATAGTTGTGTATGTGTAGCGAGGGCAGATAAAGGGTCAAAAGCAGTTATATGCATATTTTTCTCAATATTATCAACAGAAATGTGGAATATGTTTAGAAGTTGTTATGAAATACTTAAAAATTAAGCAACACTCAATGACTACAATGTGATTATTGACCAAAATGTGAAATCTAACACAAACTGGTTCTGAATCAATGAACTGAACAGTTAAATTAACAAATACAGTCTACACTGAGACTGGACCTGCTCTGTAATCTGAAATACAGCGACTCAGCACTAAAGACTCTCCACTGCAGTGTTAAAACAGCACCCACCCTCTCCAAATCCTGTCGCAGGTGCATGAACATCCGCATGCGTGTGTGGATGCTGTCCTCCTGCGGCTGCAGCACCAGGTTCTCCTCGTCCTCTTTAGGGGGCAGCAGAGCTTTGTTGAAGTTGGATTTCCTCTTCAGCTTCCAGTACTGATAGATGAAATCCGCCAGGCGCTCTCTGAGCCCGAGGGCCTGGGCCAGCTCCTCCAGCTGGATTAAAGTGTAGAACTCCTCCTCCAGCTCCTGCAGTCTCTGTGCCCGCTGGCCCACCTTCCCCGCCTCTACGGGGGGTTTAGAGCGAGCTGGGCTCAGGCCTGCCTCACCAGATTTAGATTTGCTGTGCTTGAGGCAGTAAGACTTGAACTTAACTTCGTCCCCCTCATCCAAGATGGTCTTCATCTCTAGGCTGTGCTCAAAGGCGCAGGTCACATGGAAGGGGGTGGTGCAGTTCTTCACCGAACACTAAGAGCAGCGGGTAAAAAATAGAAAATACGTACATTTACATGGACTATAACCCAACTGCTGTAGGTAAGACGATTATGGTAAGAGCAGGATTTACATATTTTGCAGTCAATTTTCTCAGCAACTTAACTTTACACATTGAACTGAATGAGTTTCTATCGGTGGGGCAGTGGCCAACAGTGTCGCCTCACAGGTAGAGGGTCCTGTTTTTTAATCTTTTCGGTTGTAGGTGTGAGTGTGAGAATGCATGGTTGTCTATTGGCCCTGTGATTGTCTGTGTCTTTGCGTTGGCCGACCTGTCAAGGCCTTAAGTCAGCTGGGAAAGGCTCCAGCCCCCCGGCGACGCTCTACAGGATAAAGTGGTGTATAAATAATGGATGGATGTTTCATAATTAGATTACTGTCTGGAAAGTGTGTGTAGTAGCTGACAGAAAAGAACTTACACGTGCTTCAACGGAAACGCAAGACAACTGAAGGCGCTAGTACTAAACAATTTGTGGGAAAAAATATCTGGGCAGGTCCGGCTGTCACACTTTGACAATTTTTTTTGGGATAAATTTTGTGATAGAATGTTTTTTAAGTTCTGCTTCAGTTAAATCTTCACTGTGTAATAGATTTAAAACAAGATGGAAAGTGTGACATGAATTTGTAAAACTACTGACACAGTTTAGACTCTGGGTCTGATGCACGACATAACTAATAGACTAAATTGCAGCTTTTGCAATTTGCTAATTGCCTTATTTAAACTTGCAATTTTAATTTGAAATAGATTAATTGTTCAGCCCTAGAAGGCACTTATGATTGTTCTTTGTCACCCTGACATCTTAAATGGCACCTTTAACGAATGGTTTGATGTTTCAGGAAATGCTGATCGATACCAGTCTCATGTCTGTTTGCTAAATATGAACCCGGTCAGATAAATGATCGAGAAATGCCAGGGAGTCGAGAGCTTAGTGACGAAAATTAATAAAACATGACTTCCACAGGGTGCAACACAGTCACAGGGCACTAATGATCCACCATAACAGATTAATGCACTTAAAAGCATGCTACCAAATGCATATTTAATTAATGTGGATACCGGGAAATTATCAGCACTCACCTGGATACATGCGCCTGTCTTCAGTTTGCACAAACTGCAGATGAGAGACCAGCGACTGGGTGGGATGTGGGAGACTTTGGTGATGGGCTCCATCCTCTCAGGACAAGCAATGCTCACCTACACAAGCAAAACAAGAAAAGATTAAAACTTACTGCAGAATGATATAAGAGGATAAAGAGGACTCTGTAAGAGTTTGCTTACCTCTGGTATCCACAGGGCACAGCTTACATGTGCCCACTTGGTGCCAGCACGTGTTGCCTTCATGGCACCACCCTTCTGGGGACACAGAAGGCACTGCGGGTCGATGCCGAGGACACACGTCCTGCACAGCCAGTTTCCAACAGGCACTTTCACGATGCCGTAACAGGCCTGTGGGGAGAGCAGCAGGTTGGAATAAAGTGTGAGCGAGTAAACTTACAGTGAAGGTGTGTTCACACTCAGCGGGTTTGGTTAAATTAAAACCAATGATAGTGCAGTTGATTCGTTAGTGTAGCTCATTTGAAAAAGAGTAAACATAACCATCTGAAGCTTGCTGAGCACCAAACAAGAGGACCGAGATCCACCTGCTAAATGAACTCTAGTGTGGTTCGACTGAAATATGATGGGGCAGCATGGGGAATAAATGTCTAAAGAACCAAAAACAGAATATTCAAGCAGAAGATCACAAGATGTGACCTGTTACAGTTCAGTACAGGTGTTAGAACCAACGCCTCCTTGAAGCACATCTGACTTTGTATGTGCAACAGAGGAATTCCTGGTGCTGTTTCGACTCCTTTTATAAGCTTTCAGCAGGTTAAAATATCACCATAATTAAACAAATTCAGCATTTAGCTCTGTACACAGCATTGATTTGGAAATCTGGGAAGTTATTTCCCAAAATGTAAAAGCTTAAAAGCTGCCTTTTGTTTTGTATCTATGGCTTCAATGTTAAAAATGCCGGTTTGAACACTAAGCGGACCAGGACAAACATGTATAATTTCTACTTTGGTTCAGACCAAGACAACTGAACTACAAGTATGAACGCATCCTATGTCAGTGTATAACTGGCTCATTCACTTTACTGTGAATACTGTGAAGACAGAAAATAATGTCTCATTTTTAAAGTCAATCCCAAAATATTCAGTCTAATGATATAAAATAAGTTAGAATCGTTCAGCTTTTAGAAGGATGCAAAATTATCCCAGATAAGCAATGAGAACTGAATTTAAATTTTGGAAATAAAGTAATATTAATCAATATTTTAACCTATAATTATCTGATAGTCACTTGGCCTTCACATCTCTTGCTACCGAGAACCCTGCAGTCACATTAACTGATAACTGTTTAATCAATGAATAGACTATCTGATGAGCAAACATGTCTGTGTGAGACTCAGATGTCGTCTACCTGGTGCACACAGATGTTGCACTTGTCACAGAACACCATGTCGTTTCCTTCTTCGCTGTCCGGGGAGCGGCACACATCGCAGATGACGTCCTCGTCGTATTCGATCCCCAGACCCTCCACTGTCTCGATGGCGTGGTTCATGTTGTCATGGCACTGCCTCTCCAGCGCCTCCATGGCTCGCTCCATCGTCAGCTCGTCTATGGGCTCCTCCCCTGAGGACAAACCGAGACAACAACCCCACACAGTCAAGAGAAACCTCAGCAGACACTGTTGAGGCTTCATCAGTCCAAATCTTAATGCTCTTATTTCCAGCTTAGGGAGACAGATGTCTGTAGATAATAACTACTCTGTCCAACATCACTGGAGTAGCACAATGTGAAATTCATGGTGGATTATCTCTTATCCCCTTACAGTTCTGTTCCTTACCCATGCGGTCCAGCTCTCGGTTGAGTGCGTGCAGCCAGTAGAGGTCCATGTCGTCCAGATCGTAGCGACACATGGCCTCTGCCAGCTCTTTGATGTTGACATAACCAGGTTCTGTTGACTCCTGGCCTGAGCACTGGACGTACTTCCTCTGGTGGGTGTAAAGCACTTCTTTGGGCTTCTCCGCAATGATTCTGAATGTGAAACCAAAATCTGTCAGCACTGTACAGCTCTCGTAAAATGAGGCTGTGCAAAACGTAGAACATTTAGATTAGTTTGTCCACGTTCAGACCTCTGGATTACCTGACTGATGGTTCTGGGATGGTGTCTGGACTTGCCGGCACTTGGACTCCCTTCTCCCACTCCTGCTTCCAGGTGTCTGCCAGCAGGTAGTAGTCTTCTGGAGAGACATGGTGGGAGTCAGGCAGCTTCATGGCACTGATCAGGTCTTTTCTGAACACCTGAGGGAGAGGGGAGACATCGAGGCAGAACATCGAGTCAGAAAATGACAATTAACAACGGGCAGCATAGTCTGATGTGATAGTTAGGATGGCTCTTACTTCAGCCGGCTTCTTGGGGTTGGAGGCCGGGGTTCCCGGTTTACTGCCATACTTGTTAGAGGAGCAGAAGGAGGTCGAAGGACCTAAAGAAAGAGCAAAAGACATCTGGTCAGAAAGAGGGTCAGGATGAGAGTGGATGGATGCTATAATAAAGTGTTGCATTGAGTTTTTGTGTTAGTTGTCTTAGCGTATCTTTCACATTTAAACTAGACACACTAGGGCCGCCATTTAGCTCACTGAGTTCAGGCAATACCACATGGGCTCAGTCCCCCAGCAGCGGTCCGGCTCAAGACCCTTTGCTGCAGGTCACTCTACTCTCTACCCCCAATTTCACTCTGTCTGTCTCTGTCAATAAAGGAAAAACTCTCCCCCACAAAAATGAGTAAAAAAAAACTAGACACACTAGTATACATCTAACTACTGTAAGAGAAATAGGCCGCTGATACAGACTCACGAATACACAATTTATTTTAATATTAATTACTTTCCATAATGCATAGAAATGTAGAGATATTAATAATAATAATAATAAATGAAAAAGAAACTGGTTTGTAACAGGATTTAAAAGATAATCAACCCTTTTTTAATTTTATGGACCAGTGAAGAGAATGAAATCAGTTCAGCCGAGGTCATTGGGTCTCTCAGACTTACTCTCATTGTCAGAACTGTCACTGCTGCTGGAGGACCTGAGACGTTTCATCCTGTAACATCCTGCAGAAGAGAAAACGATCATTAAAACATGGAAATAAATTACTTTAAGATCCTATACAACCGGAGGTTTGTGTTTCAAACCATGAACAACTCTAATAAGATTTAATACAAAGAAGACAGATACTCACCATAAATTTCACATTGAAAAGCATGCTAGTAGATTCTTCTGATAAACCATTAACCACTTTATTTCAGTCCTGCAAATAAAAAAAACAAAGGTCAATCTGATAAGCAAAAAAAATAACCACTATAACATAGAACATTTCTCTGACTCTGCCCAGCTGGGTCTCTTAATACAGATTATATTATGATTTGATCTACAAAGTATGAGTTTATTCAGTACCAACTCAGACGAACTCTAAGGTCTAACGGTAAAACAAGTCCAGACTTGATATATTTTTATCTGACGCTGATGATGTCAGAAATTAGTTCAGCAAAGTTTAACATTGTGAAATAATATGTGTATTGAGCTGAAGCACTGAGATAAATATTTTGTCTAGACACATGGAAGGAAATGATATCATCTGGTTGGCAATAAAATAACAATTACAAGCTGCAACATGCTCAAAACCAGGCTTGATAGATGACAAGAGACAGAAAACATTCAAGTAAATGTGATACAAGCAGCTTCCTATGAAATGAAATCACTGAATGAACAGCCAGTGAAAAGTACAAATAGAGATTTTCAAGAAATTATTCAATAATGAAGGAGTAATGCAACACCTTTAAAATGTTATATATCTGCAATAAATACGGAAACTTTCCCATGAAAACATTTCAAAGAAATTAAAATGATCCTTCTTGGAAATACCAATCGTCAAAATACTTTAAAAGGTGTGTTTTTCAGACATGTCTCTTCTAAATATGATAGAACTATATTATTTGGGCTACAGGTAATGATTATTTTCATTGTCAATTATATTTTTGATTAATCAATTAGTTGTGTGGGCCTTAAAATGTCAGAAAATGGTGAAAAATGTCAATAAGTGTTTCCCAAAAGGCCAAGATGATGTCCTCAGATATCTTGTTTTGTCCACAAACCAAATATATTTAGTTTATTGTCACAGAGAAGGAAAGAAACCAGAAAATATTCAAATTCAAGAAGCTGGAATCAGAGACTTTTTTCTTAAAAACACCTAAACCTACTGCCCTACTGTCAAAATAATTGGAGATAATATTAGATTTTGGTTTTAATAGTTCACAACTAATCAATTATGCATTGCAGCTCTAATAATAATACTACTACTACATGGATGCAAAATATGGTTGCAAGAAAACTTATTATTGGAGTTAATTTTTTTTTGAAAGGATTCTTGATTCTGGTTGTTAATTTGATTAATGTAAACTATTTAGCAAATTATCTTCAGGGTTTTTTGGATGTTCAGTACAAATTTCAACCCAAGCCAGTGGGAAAAAAGCGGTTAAGGAGTGTTTGAACACGCATACAAAGAATTGCAAAAACGATAAATTTATCTGTGGAGGTTCTCAGTCATCCAGGTCATGGTTTTCCTCGTAGTTTCAATCGTAGCATCTGGACTTGCTTGAGTTAGCTCCAAGACGTTCCACCTCTCATCCAAGAGGCTTCATCAGTTCTAAACTGACTGGTTGGGAGTTCCAGGTTTTATACTCTTCAGGATCCATTAACACTATTGAAGCTTCAGTCTGCTGGGTGTGGTGAGGGAAGGACTTAACGAGTCGCATAATGAGGGGAGGGGCAACACTCACCCATTGAAACTATGAGAATAAGATCAGATTTAGCTTTGAAAAATCATAACTACAACAAGTCTGCAAGGCCCCATGGACTTACTAAAGGTTTTCACATGAATTTCTTAAACAAAATCAATGACATGAACTGTGAGGTCTAGGCGAGTTTGTATGGAATAACCCTACCACAATATAGTTTAGCTTCAGTGCAGTTTAGGGGCAGAAACAATAAAAAGCAACACTTCATGTATCAACCCGACTTCATTTATTCATCAGTGTTGGTCTTGACTGACTGAACACACAAAGTTTGCTGCATTCAGAGATGGAAACACTCATGTCAGCAGCAGATGCTCGCTGTTTCAAGTGCTCTGCTGTGCTTTGTGTTGCAGAGAGAGAACACACACTTGTATACACTAGTGTGTTTCACTTATACTATGGTATGGAGAGGAACTGGCTTCGTGCCTTTTCCTCCTCCTGCCCCTCCTGTCCTCATGGGGAATGTGAGGCATGTCCTGTCTGTTGAAACAGCGTACTGTATGCGAGGCAGCCCTGGGTTTGAGTCCGTCAGTATTTTGAAACCTTAATGAGTCGTCCCGGTGGTTCAGTCGGCTGAAGGCAAACACTGTGGACTGTGGTGTCTGTCCTGTTTCACCTCCCTTCAACTGAAACTCTGAAAACCAAGGATTCTGTCTGCTGAAATACATTTGAATGATTTACTGATATTGTTAATAGTTTATAATATAGCGACTGGGCAATTATTGGATCTGATATTCTGCATTTTTCTCATTCTCTGCTGTCATATTTTATTAACTGAACAATCACTTAAGGATGTTCACTTTTTAATTAAACATTAATAAACAAAAGCATTTCAACAAATCTTTCATTTGAGTTGGTGTTATTTTTAATTTCGACCCCTAGATTTTCATTTTTACTGTAAACGTACATCTGTTCCAAATATTGATTTTCAGTCCGTGGCCCTGAAACATACATATTGATCGACTGCTACTATAGTATATACTACTATACTACAAGATCATCATATGTTTATAGTAAGAACCACACATTAAAAAAAAAAAAGTTGTTGTGAAAATGCATTTTCCAGCTAATCCAGGAGGGGTTATTAAATAAATTGTTTAGCTATCTATGTGGATAATGAGGATTTTCTCAACATTACATTTTGAAGAACTGTAATCTGAAAACTAACTAGTAACTAAAGCTGTCCGACAAATGCAGTGGTGTATAAATAATGTTTAATTGCCTCTGAAATGTAGTGGAGTAGAAGTATAAGGTGCATCAAATGAAAATACTCCAGTAAAGTAGCTCAAATGTGTGTCCTAAGTGCAGCCCTTGAGTAAATGTACTTTCCTCCACTAGGTTCATGATTGTATTACCTTGCTTCTGATACAGTCAGTAGGCTCCTCCAGTGTTTCTCCACTGGGGAAAGTAAAGACTGAGACAGTCACTAAAGGTCAACACAAAGACAACAGAGGGTCGACTGTGTCCACGTCCCCCTGCTGCCTCCCCACATTCACAGGGGTGGAGTTAAGGGGTGGCCCTGATCACCTCAAACAGCCCTTCAGACTAATGTGTAACCAGCAGCTATATCCTGTAATAAAGTGTGAAGTCACGGTCAGCCTTTTACCAACTTCCACAGTAGTCCTGTGAGTTTTTCTGTGTTCAATACGAGAGGCAACACGACTGTCTGCGGAACAGATCGACATGTTCCCTATACCGAATTAGTTTTGTTGCCCAGTAGGTTTTCATATTTGAGGAACTTGAGGTGGTGCATTACAGAGAACGCAGACCAGCAGAGACTTTTTAAAGAACAATAAGAAAAGATTAAAACAGAAAGCAAGTGTTGTGAGTCAAACAGCATGTGTCCAGAGAATCCAGAGAATTTTAAGTAATAAAAAAGTAATAGAGATAGTTACGATGGGGAGCAATGAACAAATTTACATAGCATATTGTATATACTGTAGTAAGAATATATATCCTTTATTTAACCAAGTATAAAACTCATTGAGATTAAAATCTCTTTTCCAAGAGTGACCTGGCCAAGAGGGCAGCATGGAAAAGCGTTACATTTCATAGAACCATGTGCGTGTCTGGTGTCTGCTTTCCAAGTCCACATTAGTCTGCACATGAGGAATTCATGTGGAAATACAATATGAATTGGCCTTAATGTCGCACCACCCCACATGATCAATATTAAAGCCTGTGAGAGGTCCACACACACTCACAACTGGAATTATATTCTAACGCTAATGTAATTGTAAACTGTAATATCAATAATACAATACTGATTTTGTTTTATTTTATAAATCCATGAAGGGCTACCTAAAAAATATGATTATACTGAACAAAAATAGAAATGCATCATGTAATATTTTATTGAATTAAAGAATATGAGTAGTTTCAACACATCACAGCTCTATAACAGAACGGACGTCATGAAACAACCACTGTATTGGACATGATAATCGGTAGACTGAGTGGTTAGAAACAAGTTTTGCACCATTTGTGTCATGTAGTGTTATTCATTTGCAACACACTGACTTATTGAGGTTGTCAATACTGGCTTGTCGAATGTTGTCCTACTCTTTCTGAAGGGCTCGGTGAAGTTGGTGGACATTTTGGGGGGACACTATCATGTTGTCAGCCACTTGCAGTTTGATAGATGACAATTGGTGGAGTTGTGGACATTTAAGTGCCTGATTACAGCCTAAACTGACATTCCAGCATCCAGCAGGCCAGAAGCCCATTCTAGTCTTGTCATCTGTGGCATCTTATCATTTAAATAAAGCTGCATTTTAAGGTGGACTTTTATCGTCACTGGTCAAAGGACTGTCTGTTACTGGTCACACTGGTATAGGATGTGGATAAGGAGTTTTTCACCCGCTCAAGAACTTTTACTGCTTAAATTGAACCCTTTTTAAGCTTTTTGCTAGGTCAGAAAAGAAGCTGCATGCTCCATTTATATTTCTGTATATTAGTATGTGATTTATTAACTCCCATTTTGACATAGCTTTCAACTAGACTCTATACTACAACAGAATTCCTTACATTTAATTGTGGTTTTTGGTGTTTGTGTGGCACCTCCAGACTTTCAGTGGACACCCCTGTGAAAACCCTCTGGTAGCAACACTGCTCTCCTCACATACTGTCCCGTCCTGAGTGTTAGCTGTAACTTTACTGAGCTCCAACCACACTGGGAGCTTTTAAAATGAATTCTTCCACAATAAGAGCCCTGCCCAGAGACAAGTCTTGGCGCCAAACACAGACTCCGGCCTGCAGCAGGCTGCTCCCACCGCAGGCTGTGAAATCAAACATGGGCGCCACCACCGTACAAAGATGTCACTTCCTACAGCCGTTAAGGCGACTATTTGTAAAGCTCAACCGGGTTTGTTTTTAAATATAAACAACCGTAAGCTCCCAGAAAGACGTTTATCAAACATTTCTAGGGTAAAAAAAAGCGAAAATATCATCAGAAAAGCAGAAAAAGGAGGAGGCCCCGTGGCCTGGATAAACCATCCAGGGCAAATCCTGGCACACTGAGCCCCACTGAACACACGAGCATATTGTTCACATTCCTCCCTTCTTACCTCCGGTCCCCGCTCGGCTGTGCGCTTTATTCCCGTCACATACACCAGCAGACAGCTCTCACAGACAGGTAGTAGTAAAAAACTCGGGCTCCGGCTGTAGATTTGGGTTAAATCGTGGGTTTTTTGTATCCCAGCACTCAGTGGGAATCTCCAAGGCAGCAATCTGTCCACCAACACGGCACAACAGCTCTATTGTACCGCGGGTCCCGCCGGGTCCTAAACCCCGCCGTGTTCACCTCCTGCCTGGGTGCGCTCGATTTCACCACTGGCGTTAACCTCCATGTATAAATCATCAAGCCTGGGCGTCAGAGGCTGTATATATTATTGTTGTTTTGCCTCAGAACAGTTTTCAAATTTCACAATTACTTACTACAGAAACCACTTCATGCCATTGCATCTCACACTATATTTACTCAAGTACAATGATGTTTACTACTGTGCAATAGATATTTCATGCTTATAGTCTACACTGTGATGCAATATCACAGGTGAATGTGTCCAAAATTACATGAATATAATTTACATTCCTTTATCCATTCATGTTACTTACAGAGCCGCATCATCTCTGCAGCTTTTTTAGTGTTTATACTACATACACCGATCAGCCACAACATTATGACCACTGACAGATGAAGTGAATAACATTGATCATATTGGTACTATGTGGTGTTCTGCTGGAAACCCTTGGATTTTGGCATCCGTGTTGATGAGACTTAGACACCCAAATAAACATTGTCCCAGAACAAGCACACTCCCTCATGCAAATGGAAATCCCAAATGTCACTGGCCTACCCCCGCAGGAAAATGCACCCCACCACATGGCAACAACATCAAACAATCAGGAACATCTTGAGGAACATGACAATGGCCCAAGATGTTGATTTGACCTCCAAACTTCCTAGACCCCATTCTGATCAAGCATCAACAGGATGCAGTGGAACAAGTTTGATTGACAGAGGCCCCACTGCACAAGCCAAAGGATCCACTGCCAACATCCTGGTGCAAATTTTGTTTGAATCCTTAAGGTTTTCATTATATCAGATCCAGTTGATATTACTGATTATGCCTGACACTGTTTAGCAGAATACAACAATTTCCATTGTTACTGCTGAGTCCAGATACCAAATTGTGCATGTAAGTACCATGGAGACACAGGAGACAAGTACATACTAATGAACTGGATGCAGAAGTCAAAGGCTGAGGCATATATTCATTCACATCCAGTCGTTTTTTCACTATTACTGTACTGGATGGTATTGCTAAATGTCTTTTTTAACAATATGACTCCTGTCAGCCCACTGTTTGTTTGAGTGCACTGTGGGCAGGTACACAAATTGTTCTTCTGCTGCTGCATTCCTGACAAAATAACCACTCAAGACAAGGTTTGTTGCCTTCAGCGGTCGATACACATGTCATCAACCCTGTCACCAAACAAGAAAGTCAAAACTGGGCAACAAAATTGTTCCCTTCTTCAATGTCTCTACAAGGTATCAACAGAATGTGCAAGGTTGGGTCAAAATCATAGTTGTGGCAAATGGTTAAGGTGTGGTTAGGATTAGGCAACTATAACACTTAGGACGTATCTTCGGGAAAAAAAATACTATTGAGATTGTGGCCCAAGAGCTAATTTATTCAGTACGATGTCATTCTTTCAGATATTGCACTGGTGATTTTCAATGAAAGTATGTAATTTGCATTTTAAAATTGTTACTGTAAGTGAATGCTATTATTTGCAGTAGCCAAATCATCCAGGACTGACTGCTTAAAGCTGGTGTAGGCAGTATTTATGGGGGCAAAAACCTTCCAAAATATGTAATTCAAGTGGTTTTAGATGGAGCTAGACTTCTGAAACTCCTGGCTCATTTGTTAGGCTTTAGAGAATACAACTTGTCATGGGGGACTTCGGCCAATCACAGGTCTTTTCACCCAGATAAGGTAAATTTACATATTTAACACAGATGCCTTTACATAAGGCATATGAAAGGTATTTGTAGATGATACTTGCATACCATTTACTGCCTTGTTACTGGACAATCAGGATAATAATACCTTGTAAGTTAGGTTTGTACCTTTTCCCCCTATGTATATAGATATGGGTGTATGAATTAGGTCACTCTTGGGTGTGTTCTCCAGAGACAGATGCTGTGCCTCATGTCCAGCCTGTTAGACAGCATGGATGGGGCGAGACAGACACCCCTCCATCCCGCCACCACCTATGGTGTCCAGCGAGTGCCACACAGAGCAGGGAAAGCTGTGGTCAGACCCACACAGCCGTCACCTCCATATGGCCAAAATCAGACCTCGACTGTGACTTCATCCAGATCGGGATGTGAAATACAACGTTGCTATCGCTTCACATCGGCATGAGAGGTCGGGGCTTTATCGGTGCCATCGTAGAAATGAGAGAATGCAGTTGTCATGTAGCTGCAGAAACAAATAATTATGTGGTATTAGATTGAACATCATGACACAGAAGTCTGGGATTTGGGGAAATATTTGACAGGTGATAAATATAATCTTCTACTCCCAGGTCTCACCTCTGATTGTTTGGCCGATAAAATGTGCTACAGATGAACAGAGCTGCTCACTTATCAGGGAGGCGCAACGTCCACACTTGTTTTGTTTCTGTCCGTCACCGGCTCTCTGATGGGATTTTGAGCTTTGCAGAAAGTATTGGATGGGTTGACCTTTCCATTTTTCTTCTCGCATTTTTCGGCCCAACAAGTTGTCTGCCTGTCTGTGCGGGTCGGCGAGTTTGACCTTTTCACCTGTGAGCGTAATTCCACTTGACAAGTCTCTCTTATGGTCTCACACAGATACACAGACACACGCTGTTGCCGTGTGCGGTTTTGAATGGCAGATTTGTATTGGATGTCAAAAAACACAATCATATTTTTGGTTTCTCTCTTTTATTACATTATTAAAACCAAACTCTTCAATTCCAAACTATGAACGCTATGCATCTTTACTTTTACTTAAATTGGGTAATTTTTCCTTTCCCTTAAAAATGTTAATCTAGCATTATGGAAATGAGCTCTGCTGCTAAACACAGATCATCTGGTGTCTTCCATCATGGTTATAGTTGCTCGTTGGAGCACAGCATGGTGATAATACCACATGATTTAGAGGTGCATATGGCCTCGTCACCGGCGCCGTGGGTAGCACGTCTTCTGGTTGCAGGCCAAAAAATGGAAGCAGAAAAGGGGCGATTATTCAATGCCAACTTAATAGTGGAAACAGCATCTTTGCATTGTGTGAGAAACAAGTGGAATATCTGTGATGTTAAATGAGCTTTTGTGCATATATTGCTGTACAGAGTGACGGATACACGATGGCTTCTGCACATTTAATGTCATGTGTAGGTGTGTCTTCCTTTGTGTATCTGTCTGCCAGGCTATGAGCAAACATATGTCCATCTATGTGTGCGTAGCTTGGTTGGGGAGGGTCACAAAGTCAGGGGAAGACGGGTCCGGTGAGGATGGGGGTGGAGAGGGGGGCCGTTTCGCTCCACCAGCCAACAATCTCCCCCTGTGTTGGCTCTGATAAGCCCAGGATGAAAGCCTTTTTCAGTGGGCAGAGTGACACTCCTCACCCCCACTCCTGTAACTCCTCCAGCCAAGGCGAAGGACCCTCGAGTGATGCATGTACACAAACTACATGAGGCAGATATTTGCTGTGTACATTCACGCGCCACAGTCACACAGGGTCCATCCATTCATCAGCTTTACTGCGATTTCTCCCTTTTTTACGACTGTGTAAAAATGTCACTTGAGCTCTTAGCACCTGACAAGGGGACTTATCAGTTGTTATCAGCCTCTTCCCTGATTACCATACTCTCCGATCAAGCCGAGTGGCCTGGACGAGATGATATGAGGTGCGAGAGGGAGAAAAAAAAGGAAAAGAGAAGGGCGGGGTGGAGCTGAATGAGGTGAACTGGAAGAAGCTGTGACAAAGAATGAGGAGATGGTACAGTGAGGGAAGTCATGTGCCATCAATAAGTCCTTTAAATCCCCCCATTCTCCTGATTTCTCCCTCCTTAACCTCTCCGAAACACAAAGTGCCACCCTCCTCTTCCTCCTCCTCCTCCACCTCCTCCTGCTTCTCCCATCACTTATCAGTCACCAGACACTGTTTCAAGTCCGTTCCATTTCACTGCCCCTGTCTGTCTTTTTGCCTGTTTGTCACTGTCTGTCTATCCGACTCATTAATACACTTTGGCGTAACCCCACCTTCTACAGAGGTGCCGCGGATTGTCTCTAGAAAGACCCTGCAAAGAAAAAGATAGCGGTGGAAGGCACAGAAACCGGCTGTCATTCATGTGTGGCAGGGAGAGCCAATAATTTTGCCTAGTCTCACTGTGAGCACTGTCAGCCTGTGACTGTTATACGGTTTGAAGTCAACCTTGTGCCAGAATAACCTAATAATACACCTTATGGCCACATGCTGCAGGCTATGTTTTGTCAGGTTAGACAGATGTTACAACGAACCATCTGGAGCTGTTATGGATACGTTGCAGGCATTTGCTCCTACATGCTGCTACAAAAATGCACATATACGCATGAAATATGCACAAAAATCCCTAGATATTTAGCTGTTACGGGGGGAAAAGCACAACTTCTGAGACATAAAAAACCTCCAACACCCTTCGCATTAGCATAAAATTTCTCCCAGTCAGATCTTTGGATGATTTTTCTGGCAGCGAAGGTGCAATTCTCATCTGAGACCAAATGTCAGTTATACTATAAAAAGGAAAAACCTTCACTTTTTCCCCTTCTCTTTATTCTCTTTGCCAAGAATTTCTCCATCATGCATAAGCATCCAGGGAGACAGACAGAAACAGTGGCTCTGAGTTGTTTCCAGCTGGTTGCTTGTAATATGTTTTTCTTTGACAGTCACCAGGACACCTGTTCTACACTGTTTTCGTCAAAGCGAAATAACTCGGCATGCAGCTTGTGTCGCGCGACGGCATTAGCGACGTGCTTAAAAATGCAAATGGACTGTTGTTGTGCCACTGTCAAGTGTGTTGTGAACCCACGGGGCGTATCTTGGGTCCAGGTGGTCTGAGGGGAGATTAAGTTACAGCAGGGAGCTGGTGTTGAATTCCCACTTAACCAACTTGGGTTTAGAAGTCATTAGGCCCACTCTGAGCCTGGCATCGAGTCCAGTTACAGATAGAATAACACTAAACCATCTGCATAGTAGGGGGGGTGATTACATTTAGTGCGGGGTGTAACCATAAGCCTTATGCTGATATGAGAAATGCCCTCAGGATGGAGGGTGGCTGAGGCACTGTTGTATTTGTTGTTGTTGTGTGTTTGTGGAAATGCATTGTGTGGTGCAGTTTTATTAGGGCCTTTTAGATTTATGTGGCCATTAGCGTTGGGGTTTGTTTAGGCAGAAATCACCCAAAGACATTAATGGTATAAGAAACCCAAAAGAACAATCCAACACTGTTTCATATTTCTGCCCAACTGAATAAATTTCTGCTGGAATTTAAACTGCCTCTATGTGCAATTAAAGGACCACTATGTAGACTTTAGGAAGTTCTATTAGCAGAAATGGACTGTAGTATTTACAATTATGTCTTCATTAGTGTATAGTCACCTGTAACTACAAAGTGTTGTTTTCCTTGGCTAACAATGAGTTTTCCTATAGAAAGCAGGTCCTCTACCATGTTGCATGCCATATTTCTGTTTCACAAGAGGGCCTTTAATGTTTTTTTCCACCATAGTTTCTCCTACATGCTTGGAAAGGGAGTGGTAAAGGAGGGTTTCTTAGTTGATTGCGATTCGCATTCCCACCTAGATGCCACTAAATCCTCCACACTGGTCCTTTAATGTTTCCAAACCTAACAAAAAACACATCTTTATCATTGCAACAACAAATAAACCAATGTGAGTGTTTCCAGAAAGATTACTTGTTGGTGCCTTCCAAAAACACAGCAAATACCCATAATAAAAATGACTCATACGAATGTTTTCAAATCAACCAAAGCCATGGTTAAAGTTTGGCAACACCGAGACACCAAAACAATTTTATTAAGGTTTGGCAGAGCTGGTGGTTTGATTTTTTTTTTTTAAATGCAGTCAAGGTCTTTTTTACTTTTTATCCCCAGAACCTTCACCTTTGAGATCTATAAATATTCAAACTTTCCAATACTCCAGGTACATATTGAGCTAGACCTGTCTGTTTATCTTTTCCAGGGTGGGAAATACCACAATTTTAAATCTTGCACAAGGTGTCTTTGGACATCACTATTCACAGCTGATGGACATACAGGAGTTTGATCCAGGAGACTGAGGATCGTGATCCATGTCGGACCAGCATTTTGTCAATTAGTTTCATTTTGTTGTGGTTGAATTTAGGCACCCAAACTATTTCATTAAGTTAAGGAAAAGATCATGGTATATCATTAACCACATGTTCAAAGGCTTTAAACTTTTCATTGTCTGAAAATGAACATAAGGGACGACACCAGCAATGAACATTTGGCTGTAATGGTGTCTGACATTCACAGATTTTTATAGGTCTATTAGTCTACCCAAAAAATTACACTAAAGAATCCCCAATGTGTTCAAATGTGACGAGTTGAGATTGCGACCAGGCTTGCTTGACGGTTAGTTCTTGACCTTATTCCAGTGGACAATGTTTTGTGAAAGGATGTTTCTAAAGACAGAATAAACGGAAACACTACTAGATTCAAGAAATTTGAAAAAACAATGTTGACTCTCAGTAGGAAGGAGGACTGTTGACCCAACCATCCACCCCAAGAGGCTTTGGAGTTTTTCTTGTGAGGAGAGCTAAAGAACATGGAGAACCAGGTTTTCTTCTCAAAATATGGCAACAAAATCAGTTTTATCCTCTCGAGTGCACACATTCCTAGTCAGTCATTATCATTACAACATGCTTCACAGCTTTGTTACCTGGAAACTCGCACAAATTAATCATGGGACCCATTTTGAGAAACAATGGTCCGAGTCGATCTGTGATACAATCTGAAATTTAGCATAGCACGGCTGCTAATCATCACCAGACTCCTAATGTGTTGGTTCCGGAGGTGATTAGCCATTCACACGCTCGCATTTCAGACTTTTGCTCAGCTGCCTGAAACAGTGAATACAGTTAAAGTCTTGATTGAGGCGGGTCGAATGCGGGTTAAATTGCACCGCAGTGTGTCTCTCACTTAACTAAGCAGCCGTGCTTTTTGGATGGAGGTATTTTTCATCGCGGGGAGAGCTCTTCTCCACTGCTCACAGCTACTGGAGTGTGAAGTCGTTTTTCTTCCCCCACCAAAGGGCGGACGGAGGAAGCTTCACGTTATGAATAATGCTAATGTGCTAGGTGCTTCCACTGAGCATAAACATGCATCACTTTAAAATCAAAAAAAAGTTTGGTGGGAGGAGGGAAAATGTTGCACTCTGGGGTTCTTTTAAAGAAAAAGAAAAAACACGTAATTTTATGCAAAAAGCAGCACATAAATCTTTTATTTTCCTGCTCCCCAGTAAAATGTTTTCACTTTCCAGGCTTTAACATCTTTGCTAATTATGCCCCCTGCATCCAGGACTGGTGGTTTTGCCTTCAACCAAACATGTGCTCATGTGAAGATCCATAGACTGCATCTGAATGTTACATTTTCAATTTTAGCATGAATACTAATAAACTGATTCATGGTGAACATACTACAAAGTTATTTTGGATCCTGCATCATATGCTTTTCCTCTGTGGAATGAGATAGAATCTACATGTAGTTTTGGGATTATAAAAACAAATGATGAACTTGGGTGTATTTTTCTATTGCTGCTTGCTTCAGTGCTCCAAGCAACAAGAGAATATGCAAATTTCCCACTGATATATATTCAGTCAGCATTTATTCAGTCTCAGTCAACCTTTGATTTCTGTTTCTCTTCTTTGGTTTTTGTATGTGGTGTCACTTTGATGACACTGTTGAACCCCTGATATTGTGTCTATCCAGTTAACCCATAGCACTGTGGTTGCTTAGACCCAGAACAATGAAAATGAGGGCAGCAGAATGGGATCTCAACCACATCTAAACAATTCAGCATTAAACACGGGGCTAAATCAAACAACCATTAATAAGCTTTTTGTTTATACTCACTTTTTTTATTCAACTAAAAGTGGGTTCTTTTTGTATGTTTCAATATCTAAAAGCCTCAGGCTGTATCAAAATAAAAAAGAAAAACTGCTATTAGTACTAGTTCTACCAGTAAAAATGAGAATCAGAAATTATAACCCAAAAATAATAGTTTCTTCAGTGTTTCTTAGCTCAAGATCAAATTAGAGGAAGTCATTTGTCCTGGTTTCTATAATACCTTAAATATTAGAATATAACTGAATAAACGCCAGATATCCACTGGCCTCTTTGTATATTTTTTGTAAACACAAAGTTTTTTGAGGATTAAACAGACTTATTATGTATTTTTTAAAGACCATAACTCCCAAACCATAGACTTGTTAGTGTTACAAGAAAAAGGTGATCAAATTTGAAGAAGTCATTTGTCCTAGGTTCTGAATAATGCCATAAATATTAGAATGTAAATAAATAAATACTATACACAGATCAGGCATAACATTATGACCACCTGCCTAATATTGTGTTGGTCCCCCTTGTGTTCTATGGGGTCTGGCACCAGGACATTGGCAGTGGATCCTTTGGGTACTCTGGCTTGTGCAGTGGGGCCTCTGTCAATCAAACTTGTTCCACAGCATCCTGTTGATGCTTGATCAGAATGAGGTCCAGGAAGTTTGGAGGTCAAATCAACATCTTGGGCCATTGTCCTGTTCCTCAAGATGTACCTGATTGATGTTTTTGCCATGTGGTGGGGTACATTTTCCTGCGGGGGTAGGCCAGTGACATTTGGGATTTCCATTTGCA
>OMNN01028665.1:0-18004 GCA_900302755.1 Chromis chromis | reverse complement strand
TAGATGTTCCTGATTGGTTGATGTTTTTGCCATGTGGTGGGGTGCATTTTCCTGCGGGGGTAGGCCAGTGACATTTGGGACTGCCATTTGCATGAGGGAGTGTGCTTGTTCTGGGACAATGTTTATTTGGGTGTCTAAGTCTCATCAACATGGATGCCACAATCCAAGGTTTTCCAGCAGAACACCACATAGTACCAATATGATCAATGTTATTCACTTCACCTGTCAGTGGTCATAATGTTGTGGCTGATTGGTGTATATATGTTAGAATAATATTGAGAGAAGAAAATGATGTTAATTAACTTCACTGTGTTTTAAAAACTAATTAGCAGCTTCCAAGAAGACACCGCTTGGCTCGGCACCACTGACTGCTCTGTTGTGATATGTGCTCTGCTACATTTGCTGCATGATGCTAAGAGGACAGTGTTCTGGACACTTCTTGTTGCGTAACAGTAAGATAATCTCACAGTGTTACAGCAGCAAACAGGGAAAGTGCAAAAGTGTCGGGAACATAAGTAGAAAATAAAAAAAATCAAGAAATACACATAAGTACGGATGATATTGTACAGATTCTTCCTAATGTGGAAATTCAGATGTTGCACAGATTCCTCTGGATGTGGAAATAACAATACTATTTTCTCTGCTGAGGACCTGAATACTCATTTTTCGTAGCGTACAGTTGGTTTGTAAAGTTTTTCTCCGAGCACAGCTGTCTTTTGTCCTTTTTTTTTTTGTTCTTCTCCTCTCTATTTCTTCTTTTTCTCACCCCTTCCCTCCTTCACCTCTCATTCTTGCCATTAAAATGTTTAGCGGCATTACCGACTCACACACATTTCGCATGGAAGAACTGAGCACACTAATCTGAATTGTTAAGTCAGCCCATGGATCAAGTCAGCCATAAGCAGTTAAGCTGATGCTCGGCGGAGAAAACAAAAACAGCATAAGCACAATGTAGAATTAATGAATAGCAGCAAACAAAGGCTTTGTTTACAAAATATATTACGCTGCGTTATTTTCTGTTTTTTAGAGAGTAAGCCGATGTTCAAGCTATAATATGCGAGATGTGACGAAACTATATATTACATTAAGGCATTTGAAGGCATTAGATGACACAGCACAGTGGAACAGACACTGTATAGTGAAGTGAATTTGCCAACTAATACGTAACCTTTTCGTGTGCATTTTGAAAATTTGTTGAAAGGCTAACAGCTGCACGAGAAGTGGGCAGAATACTCTAAATACTTCAAAACCAGAGAATGTGTCATACTGCTTCAACAAAACTACTTATAGAGGAAAATACTTGATGCTGTGTGGTGGAGAAACACTCTCAAGACTTGGTCCTTGGTCCCAAAGTCTCCTACAAACATCAGTGTGAGTGCAGTTTGTTGTGTATCCCAAACTCTTCAAGCTAGGAAAACCAATAGACCAATAATCAATAATAAGCAATAGGAACCGTTTTGCATTCGTCGTAAAAAAAAAAAAAAAAATCTTCAAATCTCAAAGTTTAGAATGACACAAACTCTAGCATAATACATTATTGGAATTACTTTTCAACATTTATCCCTCAGTGTTGATTAGCTGTTACTCGTAACAAGTGACCAATCAGACGGCGCTGTGGGCGGGACATTGCTGAGATCATAGAGGAAAGCAGCTGCATTAGCGCCATTTTTAATTCAATTTAATTTATCAAGGATAGGTTTTTTTTTAAATAATGATACTAGTAATTGGGTAAATGCTGAATGTACACCGATCAGGCATAACATTATGACCACCTGACTAATATTGTGTTGGTCCTCCTTATGTGGTCAAAAATGCTCTGAACCATTGGGCCAGTGACATTTGGGATTGCCATTTGCATGAGGGAGTGTGCTTGTTCTGGGACAATGTTTATTTGGATGCTAAAATCCAAGGTTTTCCAGCAGAACACCACATAGTACCAATATGATCAATGTTATTCACTTCACCTGTCAGTGGTCATAATGTTGTGGCTGATCGGTGTAAGCTCCAGGTGCAGGCTGCTCTACTACCGGTTGGTTCTTATCATGCCACTGGACACTAACCAGCTTCAAATGATTTAAGATACTGCAAATGCTGGCTTTTAATGTTGATCTGGAGTTTATTTAGGCGGATAAGGCTGCAGGTAGAATTTGGCCTATTAAGTTCATCTACAGATAATATGCAGATTCGTTTTTTCCTTGCGAGTCGGTACAAATTCGATCGAACAAGAGTTTCTTCTGTGAAGTCTTGAGCCTCGACACTGTGAAGAAGCAGCAAGTTCAAGCTGCAATTGAAACTGAAATGTTGAATTGTTGCGTTTAAGAACAAAACACTGCATCATAATTTCAGTCTAATCTTTACTCACCATGATAGATGCTCAAAACAGATTTCTAAACTGTTGTGATAATTAGACGCTTCTTCGCATCTTTGGCATTTCTAATTAGAGGGACACATTTTCTAACGCAACTGCTCATTTTCTGTTCCTCTTCACGATATGAAAGTTCATCTCTCTCTCTGAGCTCTGATTAGCTCTATACATCGGCTCCCTGGACAAATGACACAATAATCACAGGTTCTTTTTACAGATACATGCAGCAGTATTGTGGAGGTTTGATTTGTGAGGAAAGTGTGTGAGAATAATTTAATACTCCATCTAATAGCGCCGCTAAGTTGATGGTCATTAATTAAACTCTATGCATTGTGTCCCTCATTTGTCCCTCCATCCTTTAAGAAGTAGAAGCGGAAAGATAAAGGTAGAGACCTTGAGCGATTTACTGAGCAAGACGTCAGGCAGCAGACAGGAGGGGAGGCCATGAGTCTGATTAGACGAAGCTTCGTTCAGCATGAGGGCCGTTAATTAGCGCTCCACTTCAGAAGCGTCGCTGCTTCACGCTGAGTTCAGCCTCCTGCCCCCCACCAGCCACATGCTCGGTCACATGGCGGCCCTTCAACATGTTTACGCATCCTCATCTCCACAGATTTCTGGATCGGTTCACCCTCTCACCCTGCAATTAGCCCTCATAGTCCAGCAGCCACAATCAAGGCAACGGCATCATCGCTGTACACAAAGTTACCAAGTCCTCTCATGGGCCTGGAAATGGTGCTTGTAAAACATCATTAGAATCTGACTAGTACATGCAGGATTGGTGCATTAAACAGAAAGATACTTGTCATTCACTGCACACACACACATAAAAGAAAAATATCTGTAAATATGTGGAGTTTTTTAAAATTATTATTTTACAGATTTCTTTTGTATTTTTGAAATACATTTAAATATTAGTAATGTCAATGAAATTAATAAAATAGACTGAATTTAAATATCTGGTGTAAAATAAGAAAGGAATAAAATAAAATAAAAATAGAATCTATAAAATATACAAGATTGGTATGTAAAGTTATATGCACTGAACAACAATTCTGTCTAAAAAAAAAAGGGATACATCTGACAGCAAGGGTGCCAGAAAAAAATAAAAAATAAAAAATGGAATACTGTTATTGTATAAAGGGTTGAAGATAACAGAAAATATCTTGTAAAATAATACTTTTTTTTAGCTAATTTAAATACAGTTAAACTATGTTAATTTTATGGTCACGCATTGTGAAAGATTGTATTTGTAAAATTGTAAAAAAATACAGATTTTTTTTATATAGATATTAAATCAGTTTTGGTACGTATTTTTTCTTCATTTTTTAAGTGAACATGTAATTTAATGCTTTTTTTTGTGATGTTACTAGATAGTAGGGCTGGTCCAGAATATTCAAATATCCGAATATTTGTTCATTGTGGTGGTATTCGAATAGTAATTTTGATATTCGAATAGTCGCGCGTCGCCGGCCGCTGCGGAGCGTCGCAGTAGCTGCTGTGGCTGCAATGTGCTGCAGAGCATAGCCGAAACTCTAATACACCGCCGATGTTCCAGTACTTGGACCTACCAAGTCCGCTGTCGCGCTCCGCTCCGCGCAAATGTTGTAGAACAAATTGCCATTTGTAAAAATAAATTAATGCTTTTTTTCTGTGATTTTACTAGATATTATCTGCAACTCACAAATCTAAAAAATGACAAATATATTTGCCATTTTTAATCCATTATATACATATTTTTTCTTTCACATATAAAATAGAAATGTTTTTGCTGATTTAAATACACTAAGAAATAGTCAAATTTAACAGTTAAACATTGTAAAAGCAAAATAATACAGATTTTTTGACATAACTTATAGGTTTGGACAGTATTTTTTACAGTTGACATATAAATTAATTCTTTAGTTGTGTGATTTTGCAGTTTGTGGCTGTATTTTAACAAAACAGGGAACATCTGTAAAAAAAAACAGTAAATTATTCCAGTGAAAAATGTTTTAAAAAACATTCCCTTTGACAGCGTTATCATCAACGTGCTCACTGGATCCTTTGAGTTCTTCTAGCTCTCAACGCGACCATACATTTAATCCCGACTCTGGCTGTGTTGGGTATAAAATGTCAACTTGAATCATTCAAAGCTTTCACTGTAGTTTTTGAGGAACGTCATGTCTTCTAACCTGAGGTCAAATGAGAATGTCAGTTCCATCATAAAGAATCCATCGCTCAGCATCAAAAATAAAAAGGACACTCAGACTTTTCACTACGAGCTCCTCCATCTTTCTGCACAATGGGATGTGGCAGAGTGATCAGAAATGGCTCTCAGTCATTTATCATTTTGTTTATTTTCCTTTCTATTTTATAAAGGAAAATAAAAGATTCAGTCCAATTAGCAAAGAGGCTCCCTGCTGTCCTCTACCTGAGCAGCAGAAGAAGATTACAGGTGACCGCTATCATCTCCCTCCTCACCCTTCACTCACCTCCTCCTGACGGCTAAAAGCTAGGGTCAAACCCAGAACCACTTACTGCAAATCCAAGTTCTTTCCACTGTGTGAGTCTGTCAAAGACAGTATATCAACAGTAGAACACCTCTTCATCTGTACAAACACCTCAGGACGGACACCGTGAAGCAGTGCTGGAATGTAACCAAGTACATTTACTCAAATACTCGACTTAAGTACAAATTTGAGGTGCTTTTGCATTACTTATGGTCTTTTTCTTGCTACCTTTACTTCTACTAAGTTTTGACTTCATTGCAGTCATCTGACAGCTTCAGTTACTGTACAAACTAAGATTTCTGCAAACAAAACATATGAAGACCTTGTTTAACTACCAAACAGGTTGTGCAAGTACAGGCAGAAACAATTATCCAATTAAAAAAATAATAATTTTGATAATTACTTAGAGCACTTGCAAAGACATATCTCAAAATTAATCACTCACAATCAATCGATTAACCCTCCGAAACCCAAAACCCACCGGCATGTTTGAAAGACATCATTTAATTTTCTAAAATTGGCTAAATTACACCATTCAAGTAACACTAAAAACATGGAGAATCATCAGATGTTCAACTTTCTGATGGGCCTCAAACTAATCATGTAAAACAACCAAATTCAAGCTAAAACTTGGGATATTTAATTAAAAATCCCTCTCTTATTTAAAATTATGCCCAAAATAAACCGCTTGTTCTAATTAGATTCTGTTCTCTTTCTGGCACAACCAAGAAGCCATCACTGACTCAACTGGGACCAACAGTCACGTGGCAAAAATTCAGTGACTTGAAAGAAAATTATCGGTAGATTAATCAATCCTAAAATCAACCACAACAGTAAAATTATGCTTTTACATTAATGTATGTTCTTCTGTAATGTCCTGAGGCATCTGAACATTCAGTGCAAGCGATATGAGCTGCAACATGATGGCATTTCAGTTGCTCCACTGTGCAATGTTTTGAATAATGTTTTTTTGGCCACATCAATACAGTCCTCACTCCCCACCTTCCCTATTTGCCAGATTTGGCTCCCTGCAACTGTCTCCTCTTTCCCAAAATGAAATTCAACTAAGGGTCGCTGTTCTGGCACAGTTTACATGTTTACTTAACAGGACTTCCAGGGAGCGTTAAAAGTGTTGCAGGAGCACTGGGAGCAGAGTATCACTGCACAAGGAGACTCTTAACAGGGGTGGTGGCCAAATTTTAAATCAAGGTTTGATTTTTTTTTTTTTTTTTTTGGCACAGTCTCATCACTTTTTGAGCACACCTCGTATGACACTACAATCAGCAGCGTGTTAGCTTAGCAAGACTGGAAAATAGAGGAAAATCTACCCGCCAGCACGTCTCCAAATCTGTGATTAACTTGGACATATGACACAAGCAGCTGCAGCATTAATTTGGAATTTGCTGACAGGTTTCATGTGCATAGTGACAGCAGAGGAGGATCATATGTGTTGTAATTCTGTAGTTTTCCATGGTAAATTAGGGTTTTACAATGTGTTTCTCATTTACATAGTGACACACTAATTACGGTAGAGTTGCCATGCAAGTTGCTCATCCGCCATTGGGAGAAATTTATGGTTCTGTGTCTTGCCCAAGGGAACTTTGGCATGTGGAGGGGACAGGGTTTGAAACGCCAACCATGTGATTAGTGAGCAACCGGAGTCAAAATAATTAAAAATGATGTCTATAACATAAACATATAGTATCATTTAATCACCCAAGACACTCCTGAGCATCTGTGTTCAGGAATTATTTAAAGAAAGTTTTAAAATGGGAATTTACAATGAAGAAAAACACTCCACAGCTCTACAGCTCCTTAATATTCATTGCGTGCCTCGCTTGCAAAACCCACTGAGCAAGTTCTAGAAGCTCCTCCTAAACATATGTACATGTCTGTGCGTCTTGTAAAAATCTGCATCAATACATCTGGTAATTCTGCATTCCATTAATCCAAATCATAGTCAGGTTTTAATCAGCTTCCCAAACCTGCACAACCTTCCTTTTTTTAAATATATTTTGTGTTGTGAGCTCACAGTGCTATTTTTTTTCCCAGAATCAATCTGCTATGACAACTTCCCGCTATATGAGAATCGTTGAATGAAGTAATACCGCTGCTGATATTTTGTTCCAGGGGGAAAAGATAAATGGCAGCAGAGACCACACAGCGGTTTCATCTTTGTGCCAGGAAGGCATGGCAGCCATCTTCTTTGAGCCTGACCGTTTTAATGCAGTGCTCTGATTGATCAGCATTCATCTCTCATCCACAGTGGATTTACGGAGACACGGCCCACGGCTGCCATAGGGCTGCCAGACCTAAAGAGAAATGGCCAGAGGAGCTGTGCCATCCAGCATCCACCCTCCAGACGCCGTCACCACACAGCCTGTTTACTAATCAAGATTTACGACGTTTGTTTGCATGTTTCAATTAATCACTTCTGAGTGCATGTGGATGACCATGAATCTACAACTGCAGTAGATTTCTAATTGCCTCCCACAGGGCTAAAGTAAATACATATACATCCTGGTTTTTCCCCCTGGGGTTCATTATTAAAGTATGGGGAACAAATGCTTTGTTTTTAATTGCTATATAACTGCAGCTTCTGGGGAGATTTTCATTTTTAGCTGCAAAGTGATCGTCTCCAGTGCCGGAGGCAAGGCTGTGGATTCATCAACCACACATTCAGCTCTGTAGTTGAAAATGTCTTCCACAGCCCCGTCGAGATGGGGAAAGTGGTGTTTTCTACCTCTAAATGATCTGACGGGTAAACTAAACGCGCCTCTGAAGGCAGATTTTTAAACTCAAAACACCGTCCGCAGACGAAGGGTGAAATGCCACATTCCCCGAGGCGTCTCAAGCGCCTTTTTCTAGAAAGGGTAGAAGGGAATATTTGGTGTGTCTAATGGAGAGAAAGAGATATCCTCTCAAGGTCACCAAGTGAGACCATGATATCTGTAACAGACAGAAGGACCCTTAGAGGAGAGGAGGAGGTGGAGGAGCTGAGGAGATGGTTTAAGTTCCAGTCCTCGGGGAAATCTCCATCCATCTGGGGAGTCGCTGAGAGCACAGCCAATTCACACGCTCTAACAGGCCCTTAATTTGGGGAAACATATGCCACCGCTTAGGCCTTTTGGAATCTGTTCACATGATAGAAATTGGTTATTATGGTGGACATTAGCTGGTAGACTAGATGAGGCATAAATAATGTTGCTTACAAGTCATGCACACCACTCGCTCCTACTTTATGTATTTACACTAAGAAATATTGAGTTTTGCACATTACAATATGGAAATTTTTAAGACCACTATCTGAGATAATGTATGAGAAAACGTGCCCCACTGGCTTTTCTGGTATGTATAGGGGTACATCAAATTAAATCCATGTAGCATTACAAAGCCAAATCCCTGTCTGTTCCTGTGGATATAACTCGGAGGCAAAACACAGGATCAGTAGTGACAGAAGTGCTTTGATCTCATGTAAAAGCAGAAACACCACAATGGCAAAATACCTCATTTTAGGTAAAAAAAAATAAAAATAAAATAAAATACCAGCTTTAACATTCAAAAAATGTCCTTAAAGCAAAAATCATTGGTTGTTTTGGCTGATATATTGTCACTTAACCATGACAAATGTTTGGGCAAACACATTAACCAACAGTTACCTATTTATACATAAGGCTTACTCACTACATTAACATTCATTTGCAGTCTTCGTTCTGGTTGCATTCTACTTTTACGTCTATTTTAGTCTCTACCAACTCTTGAGGGAAACATCTGGCATTTCTTTACTTAAATATTTTCTTAAACCTTACATTTTTAACCGATTGGTATCAGCACAAACCTAAGACTGACCTTGGGTTTCGTCCACTGTCACACATGTATCGAAAATGTATAAATATTCCTAATAGATGCAACATTATCAATCAATAGTTGAATACATTTCTATTAAACTGGACATTTTGTCCTCTGCTGGTATCGCTATTTTAAGCCACAGACACGCTCCTGTATGTAGCAGCATTGTCCTGTTGATTCCAGCTTAATTTACCAGTCGCTCTGGCTGGAGGTTGTTAAGTGTCACAAGAATCATGGTGCCCCTTTACTAGCAAAACCCCCAGAATACTCTTTACTTGCCAACACAGAACTGCCCAAGTCCTCTGGTTGCTACAGTATTAAACAGTAAGAGGCTCCACCTGGTGGTACAACCTGGTACTACAGCTAATCTACAATACCGGAAGTGTTTATCATCCAGGAAAATGGTATCGGGGTGTCAGATATTGGGGGAAAAAATATATATTTACAATTAAGTTGATATTAAAAAGATAAAGCGAACGAATAAATGTGCATCTGTGTTTTTCGTACCAGGAGTTTGACCTTTATCTTCAACGGTGGGGCTCTTTGGCACAATACCCAATTCAAGTCATTCCGCCTTGAATAAACAGATGGGTCAAAGGTCCCGTCTTGATCACCAGACTGCCCTGTTCCGCCTGCTGATTACTGGCCTGAATGGCAGCGACATCTTAACGCTGATTATTCACACCCAGCCGCTGCAGCGATGGTGTCACAGTGTCAACTTTGCACTTTACAGTTGCTGCGAGCTTCAGCTGCTTCATGCGGCAGCACAGCACAGCGGGGAGAGAAGTTTCCTTCTACAGTGGCAGCCCCGGAGGGAGCACAAAGAAATGTGGAGTGAGCTCTTTCAGTAATTTCAGTCCCAGCCCCCACCATGCGGCGCATCAGAGCCTCAGGAGCAGATATGGTCCGAATTGTGAATCCACCCACACTGCATGTCACTCTCTATAACACAGAAACTGTGAGCATGCTATCTACGCCGGCCACACATACATGTGCACACACCTACACACAGAAAAAACTACATTGCACATGAAATAAGAAACTTTGCGGTAAACAGATGGGATCAAAATACTACACATAATAACAGATAACAACAGGTATTCTATTTTCCTGCATTCCCTCAATTTAGAGCGCTTCCAGTCTTCCACGCTGTAATTATCTATAATCTTGTCTCGATGTTGCATCTGAGGTTGGAGTATGAGTGGGAGCTTGGCATGTTGGCACGCTCTTTGTCTGCCTCCTGATAGAACACTTTCCACTCGGCTGAATTACCCACTCCATGATGACTCGATGCAGCAGAGCAAAAAATGATGCTCCCCAGACTCCCGTGTATTCAGATTCTTTCAAATGGATTCCTTATTCCCCTCCCTCCCCTCCCGTCCGCCCTCATGCTGCAGACCCAGGCAGCAGCGGGAATAGAGCCTGTTATGGATCAAGGCTTTTGATATCCAGCTGATAAGAAAATATCGAGTATGAGTGGATTCTTCTTGATAGATTCCTGTGTTTGACAGCGTGTGCACATACTGTAGATCAGGGATGGGCAACTCCGGTCCTCGAGGGCCACTATCCTGCATGTTTTAGATGTTTCCCTCTTCTAACACACCTGAATCAAATGATCAGCTCATCATCAGGCTCTGCAGAAGCCTGATAACGATCCTGATCATTTGAATCAGGTGTGTTGGAAGCATCTAAAACATGCAGGATAATGGCCCTCGAGGACCAGAGTTGCCCATCCCTGCTGTAGATAGATGTAAAGGTGTGAGAACTAGCATGTCGGGTAGGCGACAGTGCAAGCTCATGAGACAAAAACCTTTGATTTATGGTTTCTGTTTGACCAACAGGTTTCTTCTGACTAGAAATGACAAACAAGTTACAAAAGACGGTGAGGAACTGTGTTTGAGATTTCAACTATTTCTGTGTTGCTTGTTTTTATTTTATTTTAAAATGATTCGTACCTCTTAATCTTCTGAACTACAACCAGTTTCTGGGTGCTTTTTGCTCCTGTAATGTTTTTCTTCACTGTGGACTCATTTAAGACGAGACTAGATAAGACTTTGTTAATCCTCAAGGAAAATTTTTTGCCGGATATTGCTGAGAAAACACAATTGCAAAACGTGACAAATGTAGCGCAGAGTAGAAAAGCAGTAAGATTGTATTATATTAAGATACATTACTGAAAATAAAAATAAGCTAAATTAAGAAAACGTAATACTGGAATGATTGTGAGGTAATAAAGTAATAGCACTGGTGATAAAGAAATATTGCAAATGAAATTAAAATATAATATAGATAATGAAATATTGCACTTTCAATTGATAAACTATATTAGAAAAATAAAATATTGACTGCCGGTCACAACTGAGTCACTCATGGCTTCATGTTTTTTTTTACAGAATCTGGTTTATTAGGTGTATTATTAGTATTATGTATATATAGTTCAAATAAGACATGTAGAATGAAGTGATTTTGATTAAATATCTAAATTTTAAGCTTAGATTTGAAATTTATTTAGATTTTTAGAGGGGAAAACAGTATGTCACAGATGAGTACTTTAAGAATTGTGAAAATTCAACAAATGTTCCCATTTCTACAATTTCTGATTTTTTAAAAGATAACAAACCCGCCAGCATGTTTTTGGTGTTAAGAAGGTGAAATTACTTCTTAAATCCCATTTTTACAGCCCTGGTTTTATGTGACGTCGTCTTTTTATTGCTTAGTAAGTTTTTTTATTTCTTATTATAGGTTTTACTGCTTTTATTATTTCATTTATTTCTCCCATTGAGAATCAGTGAAGGGAACTGAAGACCAGAGCAACGTTACACAAGCCTTTCAACATCAAAGACCTGGAGATCGACGCAAAAGACGAGTGGTTTGAAATCCCAGAGGAGACATTAGGAACTGATTGATCGATGTGGCAGCAAATACAGGCTTTGTTATTGACTCCTGAAGAGTAAGATTGATTCTGGACGGGGCATTTTATGTAAAACTGAGAAAGAATACATAGAAATAGTTCAAATTTATCACAACATCTTTAACACAATGTCTTACTGTGTTTGGTCACTTGTTTCCGTCATTTCCAGCCAGAAGAAAACTACTGGTCGAATAGAAATTCACTGCAGTTGCTTCAGCATTGCATTCCCCATTTTAGATCCAACTTTAGACTGTAGTAATTCGGTTCACATGAGGATCGCCATCAGTGAAAATAATGAAATTACATGCTCACTGTACTGAGAGATGCTCCATCACCACACGGAATAACAGGGAAAGATATTAATTTAGATTATTTTCCTTTTCATGCACAACCCGGCTGCAGCTCTTCTACATGCTTGCAGAAACGTTAATTAAATTGTCACAGCGCAACTCCCCCCCACTGTGTGTCATTGATTGGTCCGACTTGTCTCCTCCCATCAGCGCTTTAATGCTCCAGATGCTCGACTCACTATGCTGATGGAGGATGAAGGCAACCGCACTTCAGCCGACCTTTGAACTCGTGTTGACAAGTCATCCGCCTCGACTTGCAGGGGAAGCTCATGCGTGTCTCAAGTGGCATCGCAATGACATGTTAAGTAATGTCGGAGGATTATATTGGAAGGCTGCTCCCACTTCTGTATCGACAATCTATCCCCAGGAAACACGACAGACTGTCAGCAAATCATGCCGATATTGTGCTGCTATGATCCATTTATGTGCTGTTACCACGCGGTCGGAACATAACGTGAAGCTGTCGTGACATGTAGAAAATTCAGCACTAATGCCAGCTGAGATAACGTAAAATAATCTACTGCTATCGTGCACAATGCAACCGTTTCACAGCTCTGCAATCCACGGAGTCACTTCTGCAGCGTAACTTTCTCCTTTCCTGTCACCTCATGCTGAACAACAAAGCAAAGATCTTAAAATAACTTGTAAAACAGCCCAGAGTTAGTTAAGAGGGAAGTTCCACATCTGGGGCACCGCTGGTCAAGGACGGGATCCCACCAGAACTTTTCTTCCCCCGTGTGACCGCTGTCTGTCTGCTTATACAACAACTAAATAAAGAATAACAAGACTCAGGGCTGCACAATTACAGACAAAACTATTTTTATGAACAATGCTGGCATTTATCACGATTATTCACCATTTTTAGGGACAATTGCGTCTATTTTTACCAATAAACAGACCGCTGCTTTCATTTCCAAGAAGCTAAATATAAATAAAATTGCACCAAAAACACTCATTTGCTCAACTTCTGCTTATCAATTGATGCTATAATTTACTAATGTTCCTTAAACATCTGACATGCAGGCTAAGCTAGAAGCCAGCTAGTTGGCTGTGCACAGAGAAGCTTCTAGTCTACACTCAGTTACTGCAGCTGCTCAGACTACAAAATTAATTTGAAAAAAGTGAAATGAGGCGTTAAAATGTCACATTTACCCAAGATGAAACGAAGAGATTTTATCTACATGGATCATTTTCTATTTTATCTGTCATTTTCTTCGAGTAGAGCATTTTTAAATGTTAATATCGCAGGAGATCATCTTCCTGTAATTGTGGGAACCCAAAATTGTGATAAACATTTGATCAATTGTGCAGCTTTAACAGGACTATTAGTTTTTTTTTTAATCTGTGGCCTTTAGCATTAAACCTAATTTTAACTATTAATGAAGTGAAGTCATCAGCTTGGCCTTTGGAAAACACAGTTTAGAATTTTTCACCATTTTCTGACATTTTACAGACAAAACAACTAAACGATCAATCGATAAAATAACTGACAGATTAGTCAACAGTGGAAATAATCATTATCTGCAGCACATCTATAAATCAAATAATTAATAGACTGACCCTTTGGTTGTCAAGTGCGGCACATTCGTCACCACGTTGCACTACTATTATTAAAATGGATGCAGCTTTTGTTGTGCTTCATTTCTGTTGCATCAGATTTGTTGCACAGCTGATACAGATTAATAGCTATCAGGTTATTGACTCTAATTTTCAGTTTTGACACTATTCTAATCGCCCACAGAAGGATGAAACAAACAAAAGACAAGCTTCTGTAGTACAGCTGGGCACATTTTAAGCATGTGAACTACAAAATCCTGAAGAAGAGTGAGCAAAATGAGAATAATACCTAGGATGTGGAATAAATTGCAAACATACGACGCACAAAATTAACAGCCAGTTTACTTTAATGCTTGTCACAGAGAATCAAAATTTGCGACTCTCATGAGCTTTGATCAAGTGCAAAAACAAGAACTGGCCTTTCGAATCATCTCCATGGGACTATAATTATACGATAAGTTGTTTGAATGCGACTGGATGATTTTCTCGTCTTTCAAAATTTAGAAATGCTCGCCTATCCCAGCTTTGCTCTGCCACCTTCCAGGATCCCAACCAGACCAGATCATCATTTTAAGGGCATTAGATTGATCCTTGTTGTAAATAATGTAATTATCTTCTGAGATAGGAGTCCTTTTGGTTTTCTTTTGCAATATGTACATTATTATTAACTTCCTCGAGGTTTGGTTCCTCACCCCAACAGCATGAATCAATTCTGTTTCAGCTTTAAACCTTCCTTAACACTGGTTTGCTTCAGGTTGGGCATAGTTTCATTACAATCTTCTCATTAGATCATCTTTATATTAGCTTGTGTGCAAAAAAAAAGTACTTTAGGCAACTTAAAAATGGAATATAGTACCCAGAAATAACAGGGTTCATCCTCTGGGAGACATGAACAACATCAGAAAAATTCCTGGCTAATCCGCAGCATCTTCTTGGTCTCATGAATAATCATATTATATTTTAAGGTCATCTGTGGAGGTTCTATGTCCTGCTGTAGACCAAATAGGGAGGTCTAGTACACTGTTATGATTATTTTTTTGCTAGAAAAATCATTTTTGGTTGCTATTTTGGTTTAGAAGACAACACTTCACACCAAATTCCTGTAAACAGTGTGAACAGATATCAGAACTCAACAATTTGCAGCTGCTTGGGAAGATGAGTGTGGTTTCATGTTCTGTCTCAGCCTCCTCTAAACGGGACATAACAGGCTGCTTTCATCACCAGCAGGGCGAAAAATGATAAAGGTGAGCCGACACACCTCTCTCTCTTAGCGAGAATGGATGAAACGGCGGTGAAATTCTGAGCCACACTGTGACCACTACAACCCAAAAGCACAGCGCCCCTCGGATTTGGCTCCACCTAAATTCCCCGTCTCCCAGCGTTGGCTAAAAACTAAAGCTCCTTAAATGCAGAGACGGGCGGCAGGAGCGGAGAATCTTTACTAGCCGGATTATCTCCCTTGTAGCAGCCTGTTCTACAAATGCTCCTCTATCTGGCAAACCGTGTAGCTCTAAATTCAATTAGGACCACATAAACATTTTCATGTGTAGCAAGTGAGCTGTGAAAAGGGCAGCAAACAGGCTGCAGCGAGGAAGAGGCCCGATCTGTGTCGGAGCATTTGAGATGCTGCAGAAGATCATATTTAGCATGCACTGAACTAGCTGCTTTGTGAGAGTCCAGTGTTGTGTTTCCATCCATCTATCTGACTCTCTGTGCCTCCCCTCTGCCTAAACACCACATCTAGTCATTTCAATCACAACTCCAAGACATTTTCTCTCTGCAGGATGAGTCCTCTGTGCTTTGAGGCTGCATTTGCACAACGTGGCTGCAGCTGGAAGGTAGAGCTAATGAATAATGAGCGGTCGCAGCCTCTGCTTTGTTCCACTTCTGCCTCTGTCCTCTTGTCCTATGGCTCACATTACAGTGCATTCTTCTTTAGGCTACCCACTCCCTCTAGTGATGGACAAAGGCACTGCCTGAAGAGCAGCCGGCAGGCAGGCAGGCGGCAAATGTGGGACCACGGGAGTGACAGGAAGAGTCGGCCTCCGTCGCCACAGGCTGGATGCAGTGCCAGGCCGCCGGTGGGAAACACAGCGGCCGACTGAGAGCAACACTTGTTTGGACGAGGACACACACACACACAAAAAAAAAACAGGCGACTGAATGCGAGCGTTATGCTCCAATTCAGGAATGTGGTGGGTTTGCAGCGCTAAGAGGCGCAGATAAAACGCGTGCAGGAGCAGCAAGAGGATAAACACAAACAGTCACACTTGATTAAACTGCTCTCCGCTGTGAAAAAGCATGTTCATTTGTATTTAAGTGGCGCAACGTGATAATTACCTGGGCTGGGTTTCTTCAGAGCCGCGTGCGACTCTGTGGGTTCCCAACAAGGCCTAGTTTTCCTCCCCGTCCTCATCCATCTCACCGGTCTGGATGATGTAGCGATGCCTTCACTGGCAGCCCTACCTCTGCGAATGTTAATAATCATACGCAGCTTCCACTTTCCTATCTGCATTCCCAGCACTTATCGGCGGGATGTAGCCTTTTGAGTGATTAAGAGTGAGAAAACAAGCAGGTCTGCTGCTTTAACAACCGATTCTATCAAATTGCGCGTCCACAAGATAGCTGAGAATGAAACATATAGACCCATAATGAGTATAACGGCTCATTCCAGATGTGCAGAACAAATGAAAAGGTGAGTCAGGAGTCAACGCACTCAGCCGAACAGGATTCATTAAACAAAGTTGCCGCAGACCGCTCTCTCCGCGCAACAAATCGCTGCTTCGATTCGAGTGGTCTCATTTAAATTCCATTATGTCCTCACGCTGACATGTTTAAAATCAGATAGGCACTGAAATGAGATCTATCCCCTTCAAGATAATTGATACCGCCAGAGTCTGGGCAGGGCACACAGTGAAAATGGGGCTTTATTCATAATTTATTACATTTTATATAACTGACTTACTTTTGAAGATTACACAATAACATATTCATTGTTAAAGGCAGAGCCGTGGTCAGCGCGGACTGAAATTGAAACCCAGACATGATGGAGTTGAGTGAGTCGTGTGTTGCGGCAGCTATATACTTTCCCAGACAGAATAAAGATCATTTGCTGCTGTTTACAAGTTTCGTCCAGTTTTTTCCGTCATGAGTCAGCTCACACCCCCCGACGGAAAAGGTCGCGCCTGAGCTACTGCTCCTGATATCATACTGCGACACCTCTGGGATAATGTGTGATAATTAAAAGGGCTTCGGCATATGGCTACTATCGCTAACACGCTGGGTGAGTCAATGGGCACCGTTTGTGCCTTGTGGGGGAATTAAAAAAAGAAAAACAAATGCCACTAGGAAACAAAATGCATCATAGGAGTCACTGTTGTGTTGGTTTTCATTTGAATTTGAAAGGCAAACAACAAAAACACAGCCACTGGGGGTAAAACTGCACACGTGGGGTTACACAAGGTAGGTTTTAGGGCAGTGCATGATGAAAGCATGTGCCGTTATACTCCTAGCAGCTACAGATGGCTAAAGCAGTGTTTGATACGGTTATATTCTATTGGTGGCTGTAGTTGATATATGTGTGTGCAGGAGGAAGTATAAACAGACTTTCTTAAATAAATAATGAAATAATACTGTATTGAAGTTGCTAAACTGCAAATATTTTCATTCCTTTACACACTATGTGAAAAATAAATAGCTAATATTTAGGAGGGGGCCTCTGGTGTAGGCTGGGTGGGTCCAGTGGGCCTTTGTGGTGTAAACAGACCCAAATGTCAGTGCAACAGTTGTGTTTACTCCAGCTAACAAGGAAATAAAGGTCCAGTTCTTGGAAAGTTCCTCATGAGTAAAGAGTTTGTTCATTGTTCTGCTCAACCAAGAACTACAAGTCTGTTGCATGACCACACACAGCTAAAGCATTGTAATGATATCTAAAGCAAAGTACTGCTTGAAAATGATGCAATGTTCTTTGTTGGGTTTATTAATGATAAGAAATTATCCACAGTTTATGAACATTTAGACTTAACAGACTGAGGAGTAGCTTCATTTAACCCTCAGAACCCCAAAACTCGTCAGTGGGTTTGAAAGGCATGATATCTTTACAAAAATATGCAAAATGACAAAATTCATCAGCTGCTAAGAATTTTCAGATTTTTGGATGTTTGATGTATAGTTCAGTCAGGAAAAACAACCAAACCACACCTTAAAATTCGGGCATTTAATCAAAGTCACAGCTAAAAATTGATTCAGTGACTGAATGTAGCATGGCTCAAAAATAGTATACAGAGGAACAAGACATTAGCAAGTTGTTGGAAGATACATTCAGCATGGTGAAACATCTTTATGTAGTTGATGTGCAATGTGCAAAGTAGTTTGAGACTGTAAAATATCTATAGAATATGGAGGCTCCATTTTTTCCAGTGTTGGCAAGACCTGTGGACACTTGGAAAATGTTCTACATGTTTTTTGTTTGTTTTTTTGTTGG
>OMNN01028664.1:0-11694 GCA_900302755.1 Chromis chromis | reverse complement strand
ATACTCGATGGTGGTAAGCTACGTATGTATCCACAGCTGCCCTGGGGTAGACTGACAGAAGCCAGGCTGCCAATCTGCGCCATCGGCCCCTCTGACCACCACCAACCACTCACTCTCACATTGCATTCACCCAGGCTTCCTGGTGTTCCCTCACGGTCTCCCATCCAGGTACTGACCAACCAGGCCCTACCCTGCTTAGCTTCCGAGATCTGACAGGATCAGGCATCCACAAGGCGGTTAGTACCAACCAACGTTCCTGGTATTGTGATATCCTCGGGTCAACAGAAGTAAAAGTTGGTGGTTTGTGGAATAATTAGACTTGTAGGGGTCAATAGGAGCCCAGTGACCCATTTTAATCTGTCTGTTGTCTTTGATGTCTCTTTGTATTTGAATCATCTTTATTGAACTTGTCAGTGGATAGTATGTCCTCCACTGGGCTGTAATACTCTAATTCGTAGTTAGTTATCCCAACATCAAAGATTAATTTAAATGTATGTATCTCCTCAGCTGAAGGAATTGATATTGATTGATTTTGTCATTTAACTCTGGATTATTTAGACATATTCGCTGCTTACGTCTTGTTAAATAAGCCTGTTAGTTTGCAGACAGACCTCCTCCTCTGGGCGCTATTGATTTTCTGTTGCATCCTCAGACTTAAAAGAAGTAAAAGTTGCTGTTGGTATTTAGCTTCTGACCTGCAGTTAAGAGGATGTCAATAGCCAAAGGGGCTAAAGAACAAGTTAACAGGACAAATGACTGAGCTGATTCTGCTAAAGATCATTGAACCTGGTGTCTGATCAAGAAGTACAAAAGCTGCTTGTTGGCTCTGGATGATTGCTAATCTGCAAAAAGGAGGATTTTTCACACGAACGGAGCAAAACCAGACTTTCGTGAGCTTTTACAAATAAGATGTAACCACAAGGGATTTAGGAGAAGAAATGTGGGTTAGCGAGAGCAGCTGGAGGGTCATTGCTCCCTGAACTCCCCCCCTCCAAACTCTCCATCACTGTGTGAGAACCTGAGCGAGGTTTCCAGGAGATGCTGGGGGAGTGCTGCATTCCTGCCTGGCTGACTCACCACATTACACATGGTGCCGGCTGCTGCCACGTCCTTTAAGGGAAAAGGTCAGCCGATGAGTAAAAACACACACACAGCAACACCAGATCTGGACCTAAAAATACAGCTGCGATGGCATGTAGGTGAGGAGACTGGATTGTTTCATGCACAACATCAATAAGGTGGTGCGAACCCATGCGTGACCTCAGATGATTCCAGTTTCATGTTGTGGATTTCCAGTCTTGTCTCTGTTTACTCATTCGTGCACAAAACTGGAACATAATTTCCTTTGATGACATTGTGAAAGAGAACACAGTGTATCATTGCCCCGAGCTACAATAAGTCTCTTACAGATTAATCCATCCTTTTGCCAAGTAACACACCTTTCACAATAACCATCCGTTTGCCAAGGGACTGCATGTGCGAACAGAGGAACGGCAGCGATCTGAAGGCTGGGCGGGTCCGAGGCAACCGACCGCAGTGTGAGTAAGATGAGAAATGCGATTACCCGGCCACAAATGTAATTAAAGTTTTCCACCTTTGCACTTTGCCTTTTCTTCTCCTCGTCCCGCTCGTCTTGTCTGTCTTAACAAATATTTGCCATAACCACCCCACCCACGTGCATTCCCATTCGCCCCTCCCTTCCTGCTGCACTGGCCGGCTTCCCGTAAAAGATGCTGCCTCACACACTTCCTCATTCCTGAAAAACCAATAAAGAACACTGATGTGGCAACGCTCTCGCGCTGCTGCCAGCTGCAGGGGAGCTCTGGGTTATTTGGAAGCGATGCTGATTCTGTTTCTCGAGCGGGTTGTTGTTGTTGGGCTGTCAGCGTGTCGTGACTGATGATTTACGATCAGAGAATGTGAAGAGATGCAGGTGCAGTAAACAGGTTTTACTGTGATACATGCGTCATAAAGCCTGTGAGGAAAAACACAAGGAGGCAGGAATGTAATCTTCCCTCCGGTGTGAGCTTTACTTTCTCTTTACACCTGATAAAAAAATAATACAGCTCAGGCTGCTGTGATGTGGTTTGAATTCATAAACTTATGAAAAGACGTCACAGAGGAAAAGTCAGCAGTGAACAAGAAATAAAAACTGAGGAAGCAAATCAGTGAGCTGCTGACGTTGGATCACTGAAAGAACATTTCTATGTAGAAAGAAAATCAACGCATCATCTTCATCACACTAAAGTTGAAATACAGATAATTAATATTGTGTAGGGTCTGTACACTATCCAACACAACACAGTCCAGTTTTTGTTACTATAACTCCTTAGATAAAGTAGATGTGTGCATCATTGGGCAACATGGCCGCCATATTGGTACAGTTAAGCTATACCCATCCCCTTTGTTATCAGTTAATTTTATAGTATTTCCTGTTTTGCGTCATTGTTCTATATTTAGACTTTGGAAAGTAAACAGAGGCTAAAAAGATCTGTTTTTAACCACATTTCTCAGTAAATCATCTCCATATTTACATTTTAGGCACCACTATTTAAAAAAAGAAAAAATGAGGAAATCAGTGGTTAAACTCTGATGTCTTCGACCATCCATTCGTCCATTTTCTTGATTTCTTGGGTCAGGTCTCATTGGCAGCAGGCTTTTTGTGTTTGAATCAACTTTCAGCCCCAGTGTTAGTAGATACGCAGCTGATCCGTATAATGCGAGCCTGTTCTGACCAGGCTTAAAGGCTGACTCAAGCATTGAACAAAAATGTCAGATTGATTTTCCCATTTAACTCCTGTAGGAAAACTGTTTTTTTTTTTTTTCACAAGATGTTGAATTATTCTTTTAAGCAATAAAATAAGAAATCCACAATCTGTCTAAATAATCCAGACAGACCTCCTCCTCTGGGCTCTATTGATTTTCTGTTGCATCCTCAGAGTTAAAAGAAGTAAAGTTGCTGTTGGTATTTGGCTCCTGACCTGTAGTTAAGAGACTGTCTATAGCCAAAGGGGCTAAAGAACAAGTTAACAGGACAAATGACTGAGCTGAGTTTCACTTAAACACAAACCAGTGATTATTGAACCTGGTGCAACAGTGTTTGTTTAAAAGGGAAAGTACACAGAGCTTGTTTGCTAAAGGTGCCTCTTGGTTTTTGGTGATTGGGAGAACTTTACAGAAATACGAGGGAACTTCAAAAAGTTCTTGTCCTCACCCAAAGACAAGGGGCATAACTTTCAGTCTGTGTACTATAAAGCTTTATATCACTCAAAAACTCAATCAATGTGGCTATGAACTGTTGCCACATAAACCTTACCCAACCTGCACCGTCTGACTTAGTCGCCATTTAAAGATTGATGAAAAGGTCGTGCATGATATCAAGGAGAATCTGGAGGTTTAAGATATGACCTTCTTGAACATCAGTGCATTGAAGTTAAAGGAAAATGATGCAAAAACAATCTTTCTACTGTAAAGTTTTCTGGTGAATTCCACAATTTTTTTTAAAAGTACTCATACTTTTATTGGGATTTTATGTATAGAAAAAGCTGCTAAAACTGGTAAAATACCAATAGGCACTTCTAATACAAACAGTTATTCTTATGCCATGCCACTGTAGACCTATGTGTTTTATTTTAAGGATTTATTTGGCCTTTATTCGAGAGAGAAGGGCACAGGCTGGAATCCTCTAGTGTGTTTGCTACACTGAACAATGTATGTACATTTACTGTGTTTACATTTGGTCACAAATGGGCCGATTTCATCAGTTTGTGCAGTTTTGGTTTTTGTAGCAACCTCCTACCAGCACATTCAGTTCAACAGCCTCAGTCTCATCATTTCTGCAAAGTAAGGCGGAATATCTCCTCCATTCATTATTATAGAACAGACCTGATGTACGAAACACCTGCCAACAATTATTATTATGTGATGTCGGTTGGAAAGGTTCGCAAATTTCTCATTAAGCGGTTAAGTTTATGGATTCTAGATGGGATTTTTTGAGATTATTTCTGTAGATCTGTCAGCTTTTTTGCCAATCTCCCCCCTGAATGTTTGCACAGCAGCCGGGAAATTAAAAAACTATTTACTGTGGTTTTTACCTACATTGTTACTCACACACCGACCAGGTATGACTGGTATGACTAAGCTGTCTGACTAGGCAATGTTTTAAACACATTTTGTTCCCTGCTGCTTATTTTCCGGCAGAGAACAAAATAATACAATGAATTTCCCGCTCGCAGGCTCTTTTCCCGGCTCCAGCCAGACTGATGATAACTGCTGAGTAGGGATTCAGTCACCGAGCATCAGTTATATAAAGCTTCCCTCGACTGTCCTCCCCTGAACCTTCATTGGGCTGTTAGTTAATCAGACATTATTAGCAGAGGAAACTGGGGATTATGTGGTCTGCAGTTTACTGTAATGAAGAACTGGAAAAAGGTACAAAAACAGGAAGTGACCTTGACTCTTTCCTGCTGGCTGTTTGTGTGTGTAAATGGACATTTCGCTTCCTCTGAGCCAACTCAGGTAGAAGCAGCTTTGTGTGTGTGTGCTGTAGCTGGAATGTACGGAGGAGTCCTGGGAGTTCCTGAGTGTTGAAACTGTCTGTCACTGGCTTCGCTGACAGGATATTATCACTACACAGCGACAGAGCAGAGGGCGATAATGAAGCCACAAACAGGCCTGGTGAGGATATTAACAGTAAAAACATGATGCATCAGACAACAGCGATAATGAAACAAACGCTGAGACTTTTATCCTGATCGAAGGCTGAGCTGAGTCTGTTTAATCTGTCAGAACACGAATGCAGATTACACAGTCTGCTTTCGTGTGAATCCCATAGTTGAGTAGTCATCAAGGGTTTCTTACACACCAGGGTCACATATCAGTTTCAAATGTAAAATAATAACAGTCAGTTTGAAATATTCTGCATTATTTTTTATCTTTTGTAAGGATTCTTCTCCCTAAATGAACCATGACTGACTGACCTTTGCACGTTTTAAGTTGCCTACATCAAATATTACATAAACTTGCACATTTTCAGGCAATTAACTTCCACATTCCTGCACATTGGAAGTATTTCGGATCCTTTTCATGACTTATAATACCTTGTATTTGCTACACTTGCCGCTAATTTGTTTTGCAACAGTTAATACCTACATCTTCACCAAAGTCAAGTTAATGTTGGCAATAAAACAGTCTCTGATTCTGATTTTTTACTTTGCAGTCACTACAGTTGCGTCCTCAGAAAGTGGAAGCATGAATTCCATTTAAACAAGACTAAGACTTTGTTCAGGTAAATCAGATTTGTTTCACTAATCAGACTGTTACTTGCAGGTTATGAGATCATATTTGTGCGTCCAGACGTCAAAAAATCTGTTGCAGTTTGTTCCTTTTATCTTCGCCTGCTTAGAAACCCTCACAGTTCCTGAGATGTATTAATTGTGCTCAGCACTTCTGTCATGCTGGATTTGACACTGTTGTGGTGTGACGCATTGCGGATGACGCACTTTGACGTCTGATTTGAATGACCAGGAGACGCATCATTACAACTCCAATTGGAATCAAGTGTAGTTTGCATACATCCAGTTGTGTTTCGTGTCTTTTGTTTTGTTTGTTTGTTTAGTTTTTTTCAATTTTTTTTTACTGTTCAGCCATTAAAAATCAATCTGGATACAATCCGGATTTGCATAAGTGTCCAAAGTCTTGTTGTGAGACACAGCAGAGCTTTAAAGTAAAAGCTTAAATCAGTATGTGACACGTCCACCGTGACGATGTCAACATGCTGATGCTTAGAAGGCATAAAGTTTCCCATCTGGGTTCATTTTATTCATTTCATTTAGCACTAAAAAGCTGAGAATTGTGGTAATCTTCATCTTCTAGATTTCAAACTTCAACAAAATACACAAAATAAACCACATAAATAAATCAAATAAAGAGACATTCCAACTCATGTACCCAATCTGTTCACTTGCGACACAAAAACGAACAAAGAAAACTTTAACTTTATATGCAATAATTCCGGTTTAAATTCTCATACATTTAACGTTTAGATCCCAAAGAGTTTGTTGCACATGTCAAAATGAAACCGCACAACTTGACCTATCCAACAACCCTACTTCCTTTTCTGTGAAATGAAGTGTCAGTAAGTAAAAACGCTGAATTTACATCAAATCTAATCCTAGTTACAGCTCTGCTTCCATCTCCACACCCATAGTTCTTGTTTGAGTCACTCATGAACTCGTCATTGCATAAATATGCTAATATATGTGCAATGCAATCAAACATCTGCCTGGTTTGTCACCTCTGCAAATTAATGACAGCTATTTCATTAGCATTTTTTTACAGTTTTGCTCTGAACATCAATTGCATTCAGTTTCAATTTCATATAACGAGACTTCAGGAACAGAGAATTAGTGTGATCACTCATCTATAATACATACGGCTCTGTTTTGTTATTACATTTATTAAAAGTTTATCTCCACAAATCCATACAGTAAGATATTTACGGGAGTATAAATGAGTAAGACAACATGTTCAAGGCCTAATATATTGTGAGATTTATGCAGATTTCCATTTTAGTTTATCATCGATAAGAACCCCACTCCTTCAGTTTCACCATCTGTCTCTTGTTGATTTAGCAAAACCATAAACTCCTTAATATCGAGACCAATCAACTATTTGCTGGATCATCACACCAACTTCCCGCTAGCATGACTAAAAGCAAATTTACTTTTGCACAGGATTTCCTTGTTTCAGTTTAATTTTGGCGCACAATCCCTCGAAGGAAGCGTGTTTGTTCTACCGGCTTATTTTAGCGCATTGATGAGAAGGATGCTGCATGTTCCTGCTCGGAGGGTAATAAAGGTAAATGTTGGTTTTATTCATAGATGCTTTCTGGCACTCAGAGGGGGACTAACCAACACCGATACCACAACAGGACATTGTTGGTACAATGAGAGCCAGGGGGCACATGTTCCAACCTCTGCTGTTACTTCCAGCTATTCTTGGTAATAGGATGCTGCATAAAGGGGCTGGAATTGAGCAGCAGATGCTATTTGTTGTCTCCTCACAGGATAAGCAACACACAAGAATCTGTTATTGATCAGTACACTCAGACTCGGATATCTTGCTGACGCCGTCGCTGAACAATCTTCCTCTTTGCAGCGAAGAGCAGGGTGACTGTGACCCACTTCCATCCTGACGTGACCCACATCCTGACTCACATCCCCGTCCTCTGCAGCGAACACACTAATCCACACACTTAAGGGAGAGAGGTCAGCAGCTAACTGGGCCAGCGCTTGTGTAACTGGCTTTATTACGCTGCGAATGTTTGGTCTGCAGCCGCAGTCAGAGCTGCTGTGTGCTGCGATTTAAACAGAAAACGTGGCAGGGATTAGCAGGGAACCTTTTGAAGTTGCACATAAACAGCTAATAAAAGGGCCATGCAATCATACTGTAAACGCTCAAAAGTAAAATTTGCACTCAGGTCAGTTTTGGTTTAAATGTCCTATGATGATCTACAGGTAATTAATATTGTGTAGGGTTCCCGTTCGCCAGTTTCTGTTCCTATAACTCCTTAGATAAAGTAAATATGTGCATCATTGGTCAACATGGCCGCCATATTGGTACAAGGAAGCCATACCTCTACCTTTTGTTATCAATTAAATTCAAAGTTGTTTTTTTTACTGCATTGTAGTTCAGTGGCCTCCATTTTAGAATTACATTTATACTTTTGGATGTGAAAAAAGGGTTAAAATTCAGTTTTTAATCACATTTCTTGGTTAAATCATTTCCATTTTCACAATTTGAGGCCATTTTCTTGGTGTTGGCAGCGGGTTATAAAGGGCGAAGTGATGCTGCCTTCCTTTTTTTGTCGTCTTTTTGAGTTTAAATCGACTTTATCTTCTGTATCAGTGCATATGCAGCTGATCCTTGCAGGGAACCTTTTGTTTAACTTGCATATAAACAGCTAATAACAGGACCATGCAATCATACTGTAAACACTCAAAGTAAAACTAAAACCAGGCACTCAAGTCAGTTTTGTTTTGAATTTCCGATAATATTCCTGATCCCCAGTTTCTGTTCCTATAGCTCCTTAGATAAAGTAAATATGTGCATCAGTGGTCAACATGGCCGCCATATTGGTACAAGGAAGCCATACCTTTACCCTTTGTTATCAATTAAATTCAAAGTATTTCCTTTATTACTTCATTGTAGTTCAGTGGCTTCCATTGTAGAATTTTGTTTATACATCTGGATGTGAAAAAAGGGTTAAAATTCAGTTTTTAATCACATTTCTTGGTAAACCATTTCCATTTTTCCATTTGTAAGCCATTTTCTTAGGTCAGGTCGGGTCGTGTTGGCAGCAGGCTAAGAAGGGCGAAGTGATGCTGCTGCGTTCGTTTTTTGTCGTCTTTTTGTGTTTGAATTGACTTTATCTTCAGTATCAGTGCATATGCAGCTGATCCTTGTAGGGAACCTTTTGTTTAAATTGCAGATAAACAGCTAATAAAGCATCCATAAACTTGCAATCATACTGTAAACAATCATACGAAAGCAAAAGTAAAATCCGGCACTCAAGTCAGTTTTGTTTTGAGATTCCTACAATAATTGTGACAGAGACTAAGACATCCAATGAATGTAAACAAGTCTGACTGCCAGATTTCATAACCTTGCGTTCGCCCTCTCCCCGGGACAGCAGCTTCCGGAAACAGAACTCGGGGGTATTTTTCTGGAGAGTTTCCTGTGGGAGGTTCTGTGGTGCTGACAGAACTCGCTGACAATGACCCTCGTTGCTGCTCGATGACCCCGACCACTTACTGGAATGTGTCACTCTGGCGAGTCAGCACCAAGGACTGCTAATCTGGAAGAAGAAACAAAAACAGGAGGTGGCCAGAATAACAGGAGCACTTGGTTTTAACTCTGCTGGAAGCTGGATTTGTACTGAATCAGATGTTATTTAAGGGGTGATATCCAGTGGGATAGAAGTGCTTTTGGGTGTGCGCACACTTTTAGTGTGGATCCTACACAATGTTTTATAAATGAGGCCCCAGGTGATTAACCTGCAAGAACAAGATTTTTTTTTTTTTTTTTACAATTTTTTATCCAGATAATCAAACAACAGATTTTTAGTGGATTTCTAATTTATACATAAGCATAGTAATTTATTCAAATTGTATAAAGCAGTTTAAAAAGCTCCCTAGCTAGAATTGCTTTGTTCTAAAAATGTTCTGAGAAAGTTCTGCAAAGTTCTAGTAATGTTTTCAGCGGGTTTTCTTTTAGTTCCCAGAATTTTCTTCTTAAAAGCCGGATAACGTTCTGTAAAATTGCTCTAAAAACCATTCCCCAGATGTTGGATCGAGAACATCCTTCCTTTGTTATCAGGTAACATTGTGGGAACATTTAAGAATGTTCTCAAAAGCAACATCCCCAAAACATCCTCAGAACACTGCAGGAAAAATGTTCCACCTTTGTTAATATATCAAATTACAGGAACATCAGATTAAAATTCATTTTAACATTCTGGGCATCTGAATGTTAAAACGTCTTCGTTCACTTTTAACCTCACAGGAACATTATTTGAAATTATAAGTATCCTTAAAACGTTCTTTGAACATTAGATAAAAATGTTTTCTTTCAGACAATATTAGAACTTGTAGGTAACGTTTGCCAATGTTATGGGAACGTTTCCTGCTTGAATGGAGGAATCTCTCTTTGTTTGTGTCTGTTCCTCAAATATCTCAACAACTGTTCATTTGATCCACTTCAAACCTGGCAGGTGTTTTGCTGAAGGGCATCAGTGCCGAGTTTAATGTTAATTGAATGTGCTGTAGGCATTTTTGTGGTCTTTTTTGGGTCCTCGGTGGGATTTTGCTGTCTGTGGGTGGAGCCTAAACCATCGCTGTTGCTAGTCAACATCATCAAAAGCCAACACTGACCAGCCACAACATTAAAACCACCTGCCTAATATCATATAGGTCGTCATCATACTGCCAAAACATTCATTTGGTGTTCAGGTGGATGCTACATGTCAAAGTTTCCCAGCAGAACATTGCACTGTGACTAAACGATTGGTTTCATTCAGTGGTTTTAATGTTCTGGCTGATCGGTGTGTGATGTCACTTCCACATGAACCCTGTTACCTGATTTAAACTCTGCAGATCCTCTGGTGTGTGTTTGTGCTGCATGTGGAGAATTCCTTTGGTTTTACCACCACCTGGTGTTCAGGTTGTGTAACTGCAAGCGGCTGCATTTTGGTAAATCACTTTTATGACCAAACAAGTTTTCACATACAAGGAATTTAACGTGGTAAAGAAGCATTACAAGATTTTCAAAGAAATCAAGTGTTGCTAGCCAACAGACAGTAAGTGTTACAAGACAAATAAGAAGCAAGTGAAAGTTTAATAAACATATTTTTGTACATCAAACTTTAAGAAAAACTAAAGTATTTTATTTTTGTTAAATCACTGGCTTGACTTTTATTCTGTAAACTGACAACATTTATTTTTCTTTATTTTTTAAAGTATTTTTGGGGGGAGTTTTTCCCATTTTATTGATATAGAGAGACAGTGAAAGGGGGTATAGAGGGGAGAGACATGCAGCAAAGGGTCTTGAGCCGGACTCAAACTCATGACCGCTGCTGGCGACCTGCACCCACATGGTAATGCCTTAACTCAGCGAGCTATACGGTGGCCCATGCTCATTTTTAACTCCTTGGGTGTTGAACAGTGATGTTCTGCAGTGCTGAAATATGTAGAGCTGTAGCAAAAAATGATTGTCATCTGCTGATTTTTATTTTATGAATGGCTTGCTGTTCTGTTAAACATACATTTTAATTGTTATTACTGAATGCAGTTCTGCATTTTGGTTCTTTCATACATTTATTTTAGATGGTAAATGGTAAATGGTCTGCACTTATATAGCGCTTTTATCCAAAGCACATTACAATGTGTTTCTCATTCACCCATTCACACACACATTCACATACCAATGGCGACAGTTTTCCATGCAAGGCACTAGCCTGCCATTGGGAGCAACTTCGGGTTCAGTGTCTTGCCCAAGGACACTTCGGCATGCGGAAGGGCCAGGGATCAAACCACACTGCAAAAAGTCAGCTTTCAAAAACAAGAAAAAAATCAACAAAAATTGGGGGAATATTACTTAAAATAAGCAAAATTATCTGCCAACAGAACAAGAAAATTAGGCTTGTCAAGATTTTCAAAAACAAGTAAATATATCTTACCTTAATGAACCCAGAAATACCTTAAATTAGTCCGTTTAAAGTAGGCTACTGTGCCAACTGTACTTTATAAGTACATATTTTCCATTGTTTCATTGAAAATAAAACAGTGGATTCCATTTGGCTGTCGTGTTTTATGTGAAGAGATAAAATTGTGTAAAAGTCATGATTTCTTATTTCAAGCATGAAATAAGATTTTTATACTTGTGAGTGTTGTTGAAATGGCTTTGTAACTGTTGATATTCTAGTTTCAAGCATATATTACTCAGAATAGGTCATAAAATCTCAGTAACAAGATGTAAAATCTTATTGAGATAATTAAGGGCCAAAATGCTTAAAACAGTCAAATACTCAACATAAAAACTGCTTAGTGAGTAGAATTATCTTATCAGACAAAAAATAAGAAAATATCACCTAAATTTAAGATATTTCATCTTACTTAGATTTCAGTTTTTGCAGTG
>OMNN01028662.1:0-11951 GCA_900302755.1 Chromis chromis | reverse complement strand
TGCCATCAGCGCACAAATGAATACTTCTTGAGAATTCGCTTAGAGGATCATCCTGCATTTGAACAGCTGTCTTTTCACTGTGGGGATTTGTGATGAAGACAGAAAGAAAGAAAGAAAGAAAGAAAGAAAGAAAGAAAGAAAGAAAGAAAGAATCTTTTTTTATCTATTTACCACTAATTTCTACCTGTCTGATGAAGGAAACTTAATCTTGAATTCCTCCCATTATTAAGAGCCCAACAAAAGTCATTTTATACAACCACAAAATATCATAAGCTGCTGTGGCTGTCAGTTCAGATGCCGACTTAACCTTTGCCCTGAGAAAGTGTTTTTTTCCCCCTCTGCATCGGGTCTGCACAAGTCAATCCCCCCAAATCTCTTTCTCTTGCTCTCTCTCTCTCACACACACACAAACACCAAAGGCCACCAGGTACGCCCTTCTGTCACCCAATCTCCCCTAAACAGCACACCTCACTGCTCAGACCTGCTCCCTCCAAAGCTGCAATTATATGAGCGCTGCCTAAAACGCCTCGAGCACTTGCACCCTTATTCAATTCTCTCCTTTCTAATTACCACTGCCTTGGGACAGGTGAGAAGTCAGGGCTGATAAGATCTTTTCTTTTTACCTGTAGCCAAAACACACATGCACACATGCTCCCACAAACACCTACAGTGGGAGGCCAAGATACACACTCGGAGGCACCCGGGGGTGATTTTCCTTTCTAATTATAATCTTCCAAAAAATGTTGAGAATTTGCTTTTAGACAAAGTTGTGTTTAAAGCAGAAAGCTTGGCGGAGGCAGTAGGGTTAGAGGGTGACTGAGGTCTTTGAGGTGGGGGGTTTTCTTTAAAAGCATATTATTTCGGAATGGTAATTTGGCATTGTGACTGCTCAATTAATATTAAAAGCAGGTTGTATTTGGTTACAAGTGTAAAAATTATAATTTTTACTAGTAAATAATGATTAAATTCCACAGAACAAAAGCTTTTAAAAGCACTGATTCTGACATCATCTGTCCTCTGATGGACATCTGACAAGTTATATTATTTATGACCAAAATGTCCTTTATCAGAGCCATTAAAAAAGAGAAATGGCTCCTGCAAATAAAGTACCAAAGATAAATGGCTCGACAAGTGCATTCCATAAGAGGTTATTTGAGCGGCGTTGAAAGATATGCAGAATATCCTGAACGCGCTGCTCGGCTCTGCGGGTCATCAGTCAGCCGTGGACCCCTTTTCGACTGATTGCTACCAAAGGTGACAACAAGCACTTAACAGCACGTAAACAGTGTCTACATGATGATCTATCGCCGTGAGTAGTTTGAGAGTAAAAAGAACCATTTGTAGCCATAATTATCATTTATCACCGGCACCGTCAAAGGGGGGATCCGGCTGCACTGTCAAGTAGATACAGGTAGGGATCTTAACATCGTGTACCAGAGAAAAGAAAAAGAAAACTTTTTTTTAAAGTCTCTCCTGTTATTCAGTAATCTGATCTTCCTGTCCTCGGGCTCCAAAACAGGCAGGTAGAGAGCAGGTGACACCACATTAACCTCTTTCTTCAGCGCTGAAGCAGTTGAAAAAACGTAAATGAGATACCAGATTTTAATCTTCGCTTCATGGACCATGTATTTTGAGCTGTGCGAAAAGCAGAGAAAGCAGTGTTTCTCGCACAACAATGGGGACATGCGCCGCTTATTGACAGGTTGCATTAATGTGCAGGGCAATCACCTGTGATTATTTCTCAACTGCCAGCCCTCCCTCCGCCTCCACCCACCCTCCGAACACCGCCGCGCACCTCCCTCACACCTCCTCCCTCTGTGCTTCTTATCTTTTCATATTGTTCTCTGCTTCAATACCTTTGCCGCTGGCACAAGTCTCAACACCACTGCTAAGCCACAGATTAATGATTAGGGCATTACTCTGCTTGTCTCTCTTTCTCTCTCTGGTTTCACCTCCCTTTCCCCCCCTCATATCCCTCACATATCCAAATTCTGTCCCATTGATCCCTGTACATAACACTACTTACCCAACATGGCACCTTGAGAGAAAGTAAAAAGAGACTGAGAAAGGGTGACCAGAAGTGAGGGGACATGAGACTCACCAGCTGGCTGTGACACAAAAGAGCGAGACACAAACCCACCGAAGGCGGCCACTTTGATGAGGATAGCACAGAGGTCAGATGATATCATCTCCGACAGCAGGGACTCTTGGTCTCGGCGCCACAGGTAGGCCAAGGGCTGCAAACCAAGCCGCAAACATCTGGGGAACAGGTGAAAGGGGTGCAAAGGAGTTATTACTGAATATTTGCCAACTTCACAACAACTTCAAAGCTAACTTGGCCGGGCACCTTCTCCATTTGCAGGAAGGCTGCCACCTTGATAGGCCCAGAGTACATGCTCCCACCTGCCATGAGAGCCAGCGGCTTTATTCAAGAAGAAGACAAACACAAAAAAACTCCATCTTAAGCTCTGGCTTGTCTCTCACATAAACTTATGTGAAACACACATCCACAGCAGGTAACTGGAGCCAAACTGTCTGCACTGCGATGTCTACTGCTCCAAAAAATGCCTGGGATGTTTATGTGTATGTGTGTGTCTCTAGTGTGTATATGAAGAAACAATAGTTGACTGACAGCAGGATTTGTTAATAAGAAGAGAGCTTTTGTGCTGCCCAGTTTCTGAAAGTTTAGAGGAAGAGAGAACAAAAAAACGACAAGAGAAAGAATAAAACAAGAACAAGAAAGACATGAGTATCTGTGTCACAAGCAAACCATGCTTTCTGCAAATAACTATCCCCTAATGAGAAAGTGCATTTTTTATATTAACAACATAATATGACGATTACAAAACTATCTGCTTCATTCTTTTTCTTGAAAAGCAATGGCTCCTCAAAAACAGAACAGAACCACACCATAAAATCAAAGCTAGTCTAAATAAAATCGCATAAACAACACACAGTGTGTGTGTATATGTGTGTAAACAAATCTCAGTCCAAGTTTGGAAATCGCAGTGAGGTAAAGACTACAGAGGATGTACTCTTTTCCTTCAGTGGACCACAGAGTGTGCGTCATTTGAGTTCAGAGGCCTAAGAGCAGTGGGTGTGTGCACTTTAGATAGAGAGCGTGTTCTAGATCACGAGTAGTATGTGTGTTTGACTTACACGTTTTCCACACGGACCCTCTGGTAATCGGAGAGAATGGCCCCTACAGACACTGCTTCGACACCCTCCTTTTCCTGTGGGGAGGGAAAGATGGAGGAAACTTAACTACAAAGATTTTCTTGCCTTTTCCATTATACAATATGTGCAACGTGTATCGTAACGTGACGTCACAGTCTCCTGGGGCCAAAGGCTCCTTTCTCAGCCTACAATGGTGTCCCAAAATGTTATCTGAACAAACCCATATGAGCACATGTAAACACACTCACACACAAGAGTGAAGAAGACAAAGAAAGCAGATTCCGGACAGCTCATTCCTTTCATTGGACCGCAGTCCTGTGGGGATGTTTACACTCTGGTGGTATCAAGGCCTTTATGGTCCAGCCCATATCCCCTGGAGGTTTGCACACATGGCCCTGGGAGCGAACGTGTGTGTTTACGCGTACATGTTGTGATGTCAGTGTGTGAGTGGAGGCACCAGCAGCGCCAAAGGCAGTCGCTGGACCTTATCGGCCGTCTAGTGTAAGCAGGAGATGAGAGTGTCTGGCCGCAGTTTTCCATCCTCTGCGCGCCCAGCCAGGAGATGGAACCGCAGTGACAACTTGAAGTATCAGCGGAACTTTGTGTCTGTGAGTGGCATGTATCTTTAATACTGCTGAGGGCTAATCTAATTGCTTTTCATATCATATTCATATTTCAGAAACAGTGAGACAACTATGCACTCGAGAGATACTGACACAGCCTTGAGATGCATTCAATCTTCTTACACGAAAACACGCTTGATGTGGAGTGACACACACAAACAAACACACACACGTGCGAGCGAAGAGCTGCATGCTGGCGCACATGCATGCATAGACATAAATGCACAACACCCCCCGCCCTCCCCTTCACTCACACACACCTGCAGATTCATTAGAACATTACATGGGCTGTAATTAGAATGAGAGGCAAGGGCAGAAGCAGTGGAGGGATGCACAAGTCTCCAGTAAATTACCTTGTAGCCATTATCAATTTCCCTGGCTACTGGTCCTTAAGATAACCCCCCCACCCCTCCTTTTCCCTGTGGTCCCTTCCTGCAATTTTTCTCTGCCTGATAAACATGCTGATTAAAGCGAACAGCGTGTAAACCTTTGATACTTTCCTAAATGAAATCCATGCCCTGCCTGGGGCCTGATGCTGAGCTGAAATGCACTGTGCCTCACACACGCAAAAACACACACACAGCTCCACATAGGCGTGCCAGCTAATCAGATAAAGGATGTGCTCCGTGCATGTGTGTGTGGTGTGTTCGCGGTGCAGCAGAGGATGTGAAGTATAAAGCTGAAGCTAAACACACACAGACAAACACGCAGCTAGAATTTAACTCTTTGACCTAAAGTTAAACACCAAAGAGATCTTAAGGAGGGATTCAATACTCGAGTTTTAATATCTCTCCAATGTGTCCAACACTGGAATGTACATTATAGTCAATTCCACTGCCCAGTGACAGTAATTAAGTCAGACTGATAACATTTCAGCCCAGCACAGAACGAAGGGGGCTGCAGGCAGTGTCATGTAATTCTAGGTAAGCCTTAAGGCCAGCACTCTATTCTAATACAATGATAACCTTTTCCCTAAATGCAACTGTCACTCCCTAAAGAGGCAAATTAGGAGGTAAAGAGTGGGATAAGGAGAGACAGAGAAAAAGATATACAAATGGGAGTGTTAAAGGAGTGCGCTACATCAGCACCAATTTGGTCCGTTGCCTTTAAACTTGGCAGGACCTGACAGAATATCAGAGCATCAGAGCAAAAACAAGCAACAGATTCATCTTGCATTTCTGTCTCTCTGTCTCCCTCTATCTCCTTTTCCTCAGGAGGCAGACTGTTGAAGATACTTGGACCTCTCAGGTTCGACTCTGCCTCGACTAATTAAGTGGCTTTCCTTTTTACCAGCTCCTATTACATCACATCATGCAGCCTCATACCCAGGCATGCTCACCACTAATGATAATACAAATTTCATCCCCTTGTTTTTTCGACGGCGTCTCTAGCTACTAGACCGTTTGGCAACAGCTTTGGGAAATGATTATTTTTGGATGTAGTTATGTTTTTGTCGCTATTATGGCTATCACCAGGAGACAGGCAGGAATGAGGGGGCAGCTAATGCCCCTCTGAATGTGATTTTACAAATTCTAGCCATACTTTCTCATCCTCTGTGGGAGAAGGTAGGATAAATTATTGTGAAGAAGGGGGATATGTACATATAAATCTGAATTGATGGATATTATGGGAATTGTTCTATGTGTATTCATGATGCCATAAAAAATACAAACTTTGATTTTATAGTAGCTGAAAAATTTATCAAAATGGTTTATAGTGGAAATATTTGACAAAGCGACTAGGTAGCTCATGAAGCACAGTATAATAATAAATAATAATAAAATCTTTATGAGAGCTATCCGGCTAAACGATGTTTTGACTGCATTAGAGGTGGGATTGGGGTAACATAAAGATAAATCAAGGCAGAGGTCATCAGGAGGCTTGTGACCCACAAACCACTTTTCTTTCTTCATGACTGTTGGCACCAGATCTGAAGAGAGCGCTCCCTCCCTGTCCTGATTCCATGTCACTTTTCTTTTTTCAACATTTAATGACCCTAGTTCATTAAAGGAAGCCTCACCTGATCCAGGACCCGAGGCCCTGCATTAACTCATGCCCAGAGCGGGACTAATTCTGGCATGGCGTTGTGCAACAGTGCAACCCCCTAGCAGCTCCGTCAGAGGCAGACTAAACAAAGGCCTGGCCTGGCTTCCCCTGTCCTCTCCGGCAGGCAGAAAAGCTATTAATGAGGATCTATGGCCCAGAGCAATGGAAGTCCTTAGTCCCCCCCAGTCATGTCCATCAGGGTACTTAGCCCCATGCAGTCATTAACTTCTGTTACTAATTGTCAAATTCATTAAACTAATCCTTCCCCCACATCCGGATGTCTCCCGTGGAAATGGATGGAGAGGGCTGAGTTATTAAGATGTCAGCTGTGGAGAAGATTAAGGCCAGCAGACATGCTCCACAAAGAAACGATACGGCCATTAAACTCTATATCAAGGTAGTGTGCGTGATATACTTTGTAATTATATATACATTCATCTTAGTAAGGGAGCAAAAGACTGGTTCAAATGTATTCACAGTCACAGACATGCCTTCAGTCAAGATATGTATCTGCCCCAAAGATACATACACGAAAATCATAAAGGAAAAGAATTCAACTTGAGAATGCAGCTCTTTTATCAGCTCTCTGCTTTAAAGGTACTTACCCATGCCACATATTCAGTCAGGGTAATATTCAACAGTCAAAGCCATTAACAGCAACCAAGGCAATTAGAAAGCCATAAAATATTAAAAATTCAATATTCATATTCATATGGAATACATCAGAACCCTCATTAACTCTCTCTCAATGGCTGTCACAATGAGGTCTTAATTATACACCCTAACAATACAAAGCTCCATTTTGCAAAATGGTAGGTTTCCAAAATGCCCGTTTCATTCTGTTCTGACAACTCGGAGTTCAGAGTTGGCAGATTGTAACTATTAGTGACACAAGGCTACAAATTTCCATTTCAAAATCCTCTTTTTGTCAAGTCCAAAGTTGTTGACATTCACACTGTATTATACTGCTGCCTCCTGTATGTAGCGTGCTCGCCTGAGATAGCGGGGAGGGGGGAAGAGGACAAGATGGGGAAATTAATTAAAGTGCTTTGAATGACAGTTTGCTCAAGGGCACCGGGGCACCATCGCATACTCTCCATCGCAGCAATCACACTGTCACATCGTCACCGTGTCTGACCCCACAGCCTCCGATCCCGGCCCCCTTTCTCTTCGGCATTCCTTCTCCTCCTCTTCATCCCTCTTTTCCTGGATCCATCAAGTAAGTGACTGGATGCGACACGGTTTTAATGTTCTCTGCATTAGATCAGCTCCTGTTGTAATGTAATGGGATTGTTCTCCCCTGTTCGCCTACATGGTAGGAACATGGGGAGGGGGGTTGGACCTTGTTGTAGCAGCTGAAGTAGATGTGGTACAGGGGCTGGGGCCTGCTGGGGTCAAGCGATTGTGTTTAATGTAATGCGGACATAGTCCCGGGGCGTGTTGGGTTGTCCTGACAGCTCAGACATGCCAAACTGACAGGAAGCTTAGTATGAGCTTAGTAGGAGGAGACACTGCTTATTTGTTGTAAATCAGCTTTCTCATTATCATTCTGTTATCCTCCAAGGTGACTCCCAGAGTTGGTAAAGGATTGATAGGATGTGGAGAGGTGTTCACATGGTAAGGAATATCGTTTGGACCAGGTATAATGTTACAGCCAATATTTGCAAAATTATGTTCTGCTTATTTAGAATATACTCACACTGAAACACTATGTACCATGTCTGATCCATCAAAACAAAGCAACAAATGGACATACAGGCTTAGCGAATATCTTTGCAAAATAAACACGGGCCAAAATCTTGTTTTAAAAGGCTTTCAGAGACATTCCCGTTGGTAAATTGGTGGGGCTGTGTGTTTGAAGCAGCTGTTGAAAGACGAGCTCTTCCTTTGTGCTTGTGGATGTGCTGGCGAGATGAGTCAACGCGTGTCAGTCCTCAGCCGTGCAGAGTGGTGCAATAAGAAAAACAAAGTTCTCACAAAGCCAGCTGCTCATAAACCTAAATGCCCCGACCGGTTGCTGAGACGATGCAGGTCAGAGTCACAAGAAGGGGAGAGAGGAAGCAGACACGGGGAGAGTATTATCCTTCACTGAGGCCACTATGCAGGGTGACCAGCCAACAGAGGATATGACATGAGACATTGTCTCTTCAACACGATGAGTGAGGGACGCTTATCAACCCACAGAAATGTGACGAGTGACGGGCCGGTGTGCACTGATTAGTGTGAGCAGAAAAATGAAAAAGAAGCCGCTGGTTTCATTCACGGATGTACTACTGAAGCTTTTTACGGCTGAGCTTGTATTTTGTACAGTTTCCTAGCCTGAAGTTTACACAAATACACACACATACACACACTCTTTAGTGTTGGATAGTGATTCATTTGCAATGACAGAGCTGTTTTCAGCAATAGAGCCTGAGCATAAATATGCCGTGAAGCACAGCTGGAAAATGTAGAAATTCATCAGGGTTAAAAAGTAGAGAGATTAACGTTTCACGAGTTTCCTCTCAGATATATATGGTTACGTAAACACAGGCCCAGCCAGTCGTCAGGCAGGGAGGGAGAGGGCCTTCGCCAAAGCAAGCACAAAGGCCAGTTTCAGCAGGCCAAGGACAAGGAGGCTTTCCATATCAACACACATGGAAAACTAAATGTAGGGAAGAAGCGGTGAGACATACGGTTGTTTACCGATGTGCTGTATGTCAATGAATACTTGCAATTCAAGCAAACATGTTCAGTTATTCCTGGGCGGTAAAAAATGCAATATTATAGTGTTTTTTCTGCATTAATCAAATGGTCTCATTATGCCTTAACTTTCAACTGTTTTGAGATTTTTTTGAGATGACAAGAAAAGTAATTTCCTCCGAACATTCAAGGTCTTGCCTTTCGTCATTAAAAGGATAAGATGTTCCAACAAATAAGCATCAGCAATAGTTTATTGTAGGGCATGAAACAAAGTCATAACCCCAGCTCTGTCATAGAAACATTCCCACTTGGCGGGGGTAAGAGTGTTTGAGCATCTGAGACAGGAAGTTGCTTCCAGAAAGCAAGAGGGACAGAATCAAAGAACGAGTCTCATGCCACAGAGAGGTAAACTATGTCAGTTGCTTTTTATGGTCCAGAACAAGCACCTAGTCCACGGGGTGTATGCTAACACATATTGATGTCCATGTATATGCGCACTGGCTCGTGCACACACACACTCCAAAATGTAAATGTTTTTCTGGTGAGGTCAGGTTCCAGGCTCTTGGCATCGTGGCTCTCCTGTCCTCCATCCTCCAAAGCTCCAACAGACATCATGGACCCCCCCTCGCTCCCCAGGGAGAGACTGGAGGAAAATATAGCAGTGATGCTGGTTTAACCCACTCTCCAGACTCCAGACAGTGTTTTTCTATGGCTGGTTATGACTTTAGCGGCGGGAGGTGATGGGGCCCGCCACAAATATTTCTTGAGGGGAATGGTTCACAAAATAACACATAAAAGCCCCTCTTAATTTTTGAGTACATGAATGGCAGGGAGTTGAAAGACTTAACACTTTTCCTTAGCTGTCTGAGGCAAATAGTTTAGGGCCTGACTTGCTGTTGATACTGGTTAGTTTAAAAATGTTTTATTACAAGTTCAATCTCCTACATTATTCATGTTTTTTTTCTTAAACGGCTCGATTAAATTTCACATTTTTGATGGCTTGAGAGTGAAAACAACTGGATTGAGCAATGTGTTAACCTTCAGCTATGCAAATTTAACATAATATTTTCAGCTGAAATGTTAAGAGATAAAATATCAGAGATGCAACAACAAATGTCTGTTGATCAAAAGTATCAGTTATTATGAAAAAGATATCCAAAGGCATTTTGAAGAAAACATGACAAGCCACCCACAATGACAAAAAGGAGGAAAAAGTCTAATTTATTTAGCCAGGGACAGATTTCCCTTAATTTTTAATATGAACAATCAAACAAAAAAGAAAAATGATAGCAATAAACTTTACATAATGGTGTATTTACTTCAGAGCATAACAGAACATATTAGCCAATAGCTCAAATGCAAAACCTTTAGAAACATCTACAATTCATCCGGTATCAAAATAAAACCAGCGAATAAGACTGTAAAGACACACGTTCCTCATTGGAACAATGTTCACCGAAGCAGTGTAGTGGTTCATGCCCTTGGCAAGGCGAGATAAGGCTATCAGCTTCCATCATCGCTAAACAAGATTGAGCAAAGTACATTAAGCAGAAAAATACAAACAAATTACAAAGGCTTGAGGCTCGACTCTTTATCTAATGTTTGTAGGGACTGCTAGCGTCAGTTGGTGGGAAATGGGCCTGCATCTAATAGATCCTGTCCCACCACTTCCACACGGCCGGCGAACAATACACAGTGCCATTATCTCAGCGCTAATGCTATCCTTCCTCATGTGCAAAACAAGCCTGCAATCTCAGCCCCACTGCCACTGTGTCGACCAACATAAATACAAGCATCTCAGACCAAAGGAAAAAGATAACAATGGCTATCACATAGAGGGGCAACACACAGAGAGACAGCCGTTTGAAGGAATCTATACTTGCTTGTGCCGTAATACATCCCTAAATAAGGCACTGTAAAGTTTGTTGAGATGTAATAAAAACAAACTTTCCGCAAAGTGATTATCCATTGGCACTAGATTGCTTGTAAGCTACTTCCAGTAACACCATTTAGAAGTCTCTCTGCACCACAGACCAGCTACAACACGCTTGCATTAGCTTAGTTATTGATCTGATCTCCTAAACCCTTGCTGTGACCCCAGAGGTCATGATTTATGTATTAAGCAGCTTTTTAAAGAAATCCATTTTCCTGTTGAGCCCCCAATGTACGTCTAATGCGGCACCATGCCGGTAATCAGAGAAGGGCTGCGTGTTTGATTTTGACCCCCCCTCCTTTTATAGTTCACACCCCTCCTCAACATCTTGTCTCACAACACCTCAGCCTCCTAATCAATACTACAGAGCTCCTGGTTCAACTAGAGATTCCTCTGCCTGCCTGCCAGCCAGCCTGCCCTCCTCCTTCTCCTCTCTGTTCCTTTCTTTCTCCTCTCCCTCGGTCCTTCTCCCCTCTTTCCTCGCAGCAGGATGCACCTCCATCAGGGCACAAGCAACCAGACAGTGCCAGGCTTCTGAAGGGTCCGGATGAAAGTTCGACGACAATACAATGGAGACAAAGATACCAGTAGAAGAAAGTGGAAGGAGGGAGAGGGAAGAATGAAAAAGAATGTCTGGACTTGTGGACAGACTGCCTCTGCGATCTCAGAGGGCCCCAATCTTGTCTCCTGATGTCGATAATAGAGCGACGATAGTGGCTGAGGATGAAGGGGGGAGTGTGAGTGTAATAAAGGTCAAGAAAACCAGGGAATGGGGGAAGAGTGTGTGCGAGTTTAGGAGAAGGATTATCTCACTACACGCAAGGTGTTTTAAGACACACCAGTGGAAGGGAACGTTTCATCTACAAAGGCCAAAGGTCTCAGTGCGTCTCTTTGGGACTTTCCCCAGACATAAGAAAAAAAATTGAGGAGAAGTTGGGTGTTAACTGACCTGTGATATCCAAAAAATAAAAGAACTTTGAAAAAAAATTGTGTTTTCTAAAAAGTTGAATGCATTACAGGATGGGAAATTAGATTTGAAAGTAACATTTCCATCGTTCGCAATGCTGGGTCTCAGGATGACAGAGATGTTACAGTGCTGCTAATTAGAGCTGGCAGAATAGAACATGTGCATAGATATCATCTATTGTTCCTCATCACTCTAATGAGCTTAAATGTCGTTGTCTTTATTCATCAGCTCAAAGGTTGCAGAGTTGCTGCGATAGAGTAATTTTCTCTTATATATTATCTATTAGTACATCATTATTGAAGCTACGGCTGCATCTTTCCAGAACTCGCAAACCATATAGGTTGTGCTACAACATCTCTGTTCAACATTAAGAAACATCTCTGTGGTTCTTAAAAAAACTAATCAACAACTAATATTTCGTAACATATACTTTCGTGCAACATCAGTTTGGTGTGCAGTTGGATTTGACAGGGAGAAAAAGATGAGAGCACTCCTGTCTGCCCTAGAGTGTTGAAAGAAGGCA
>OMNN01028661.1:0-16498 GCA_900302755.1 Chromis chromis | reverse complement strand
CAAAGTGATTTCAAAGACTTTAGAAATTCACCAGTCTACAGTTAGGCAAACGATCTACAAATGGAGACACTTTGGGACTGTGGCTACTCTACCAAGAAGTGGGCACCCAGTCAAAATGACCCCAAGAGCACAACGAAGACTCATCAATGAGGTAAAGAAACAACCCTGAGTGACAGCCAAAGATTTGAAGGCGTCATTGGAACTGGCTAACATCTGTGTTCATGAGTCTACAGTACGTAAAACATTGAACAAGCAGGGTGTCTATGGCAGGACACCATGAAGGAAGCCACTGCTTACTAAAAAGAACATTGCTGCATGCCTGAAGTCTGCGAAAGAGCACATTGATACTCCACAGCGGTATTAGCAAAATGTTTTGTGGACTGATGAAACTAAGATTGAACTATATGGAAAGAACACACAGCACTACATCTGACGTGAAAAGGGCACTGAATATCATCATGAAAACATTATCCCAACCATAAAGTATGGTGGAAGAAACATCATGATGTGGGCCTGCTTTTTTGTGTGTTATTATTTTAGGCACATTATATTTGTCAATTCCCTTGACTTAGATGAAGATCAGATCACATTTTATGACAAATTAATGCAGAAAATCATGAAATTCCAAAGGGTTCACATACTTTTTCTTGCAATTGTGTGTGTGTGTATATCATACCCACACATACATATGTACTCATGTGAAAAGACAACAAAATAACTTAAGTAAAAAAGTCACAGAGAGAAGTAAGCCGAGGCGGCCAACTGTGGCGCCATCTTAGTTGTTAGTTATTATGAGTTTAGGTCAGAGAAGAAATTAGTTAACATCCTATAAAAGCAGTACACGTGATTATCTTCACTTTCACTGGACTGTAGTCTATTAATGTTACATCATTAAGTCCTTTAATGTTTCACCACTGATTTTTAACTGCATTTTTTTAAACTGCGGGGTGAATATAGTGTGATTAATAGAATGTGAGGTTTGACCATGACCATAGTCAGCCATCTGCAAACAGACACGACACACACACGCTGAGAGAATGAAACATCATGCAGTGTACCGATTTCTACAAATCTCTCGACTCTGCAGGTCATGGTGAACTCTTTGCGATGTGCTGGGCCAGACTCCTGGGTGACTGTGTACTCTGGCAAACGCCATCCTTTCTGCACCACCAATTCCTGACAGACAAATAAACAACAAAGAAAAATGCATTAAATAATCAACTGTACAAATATTGTAATAACACAACCAATGACAGCATTTATTAGTAGATATTCAAACAGTGAAATAAAACCTCAGTAGTAATCTTTGTTTATTTACCTGCAGAGCCCCGACAGGGTTACATTCAGACTGCTGAGAACTGCCCGAGGTCTTCATCTCTGACTGGGAGCTACACAGAAGTTGAGATAAAAAAAAAAAAAAAGCAGAACAGGAAATAATGAAACCACACAGACCGCTAGCTTGTATTCGCTCAACGTCAAAACACTTTACATAAAAGTCAGGTCGGCCTGCCTCATGATAACCCATTAGATCTGTAGAGAATAGTAAGCTATTGTTGTAGGTAACAAAACTGAAGCTGAATCCACAGGTTTTTCTAAAAAACATGAAAATAAATCAAGAAACTGACCCGTCTCCATCAGTAGGCACATCAACCCCAATAAATCCGTCTACTCCAACACCGACTCCGGCGGGAACTCCGAGGCCTCCCTTGAGCATCTTCAGAGCAGCCTCAGCTGCTTTGTGCTTGGCTGCCTTCTTGCTGGGCCCTTGGCCGGTGCAGCTGATCTCTCCGACGGAGACGCGGAATGTGAAGTTGGGCTGGTGGGCCTGTCCCTCGGCCTTCAGCAGGTCATACACTGGGGTCTTGCCTATCCGCGTTCCATACTCCTGCAGCAGACTGATGGGCGTCTTTCCGGGATTCACAGCCAGCATTTGCTCAATACTAAACAAAAGTGAAACCCCGCATGAGATGAACTGTCATTGTCAAGCAACTGCTGACCTTTTAACAAAGGGCCTTAGTGACATGTGTCATTCATACACCTTACAAGACACATTTAATAGACCATCACATAACTGTGAAATTTAGAACTGTTATTTTCGTTTTGTTTGAAACAACTTATTTTTATCCTCAGTCACTTTAACCAATTTAACAGCTGGTTTTGAAATGCAGATCTGAGAAAATTACACTCTATTACAGTAAGCTGAACACAACTTCATTAGAGACAGACTTTGACAGAAACCAACAACAATGGGTGTACAATGCTGCTGTGAACAGTTATTCAAGGTAAACAAAATGTAATTTACTTAATTTATTTAAAGATATCTCAGAAGTGAAAATCACAAAGAGATAACCGAGAACTACATTATTGTCATTTCTGATGCACTGCCCTCATAAATGTATATGTCATACCAAAAACATTGCTAAAGCAGCCGACACACTTAAAACATGCAGGAGGAGAGGATGCAATGTTGTTAAAGTCTGTTCATTCTGTTTTAAACTGCTGCACATATGTTCAGTACAGAAAGCAGTCTGTAGCCAGAGAAATGAACTGTGTGAAGTTGTGCTTCATCTTGACCTATAAAGTGTGTATTTTGCTTACAACAGTGCTCTAACAATGAAGTGTATCCTCAGTGTTGTTGACCTGCAGCTCTCTGGGTCACAACAACTATTTAGTACAGACTGGGAGAAGATGAATGAATTAAAATGATTTAATGGTTTAATCCAAAATTCACTCGTGTAATCATAAACTAGGGTGGTAAAGTTACAGTAAATCAACTTGTGATCCTGGATTAAGTTGGAAAACTTGGTGTAAACACAGTTAAAAACGAGGCAACTGGATGTTAGCGCCGTCTACTGAAGCTAGCTGAGTCACGTGTGTACCAACTACATTTGTTGGATGTTAGATTTAAAACTAGCAGCTTCGTGACAGCAGCGGTTAAGAAAATTAACTAAGAAAAAGACCGAGCTAATTCACAGATGTGCTCGGGGCTAGCCACGGTGCTATGCTAGCTTAGCCTCTGTGCAGCTTCACCTGGAGCACCCGGAGTTTCTCTTCCAGCTGTCCGATGCTGTCTCGTCGTTCATTCCCTATTTCACGCAGACAGAGCCGGTCGGTTTCGGATGGCAAATCCCCCCACCAGAACAGACACTTGCTTTCATTAGCTGATATTTATTATTTTCCCGGACAGATGATGAGGCAGCGACATGTGAAGAGCTGCAGACGAAGCCTCTTCTGCTCCGACAGACTACAGCGCGATCTTGGAGGCGCACAGATATGACGTAAAAGACTCCCTGAAAAACTCGGTTGCTGATTGGCCCAAAGGCCCTGTGGGTCAGCTCGTCTTTGTTGGACAAACTCCATCCAGCACTTGTTACATCCACGGTAAGGACCATACACTGTATGTAATATATTTGATTTTATGTACAATTTTGGTAAACACAGAGCGAAGAAAAATGCATCAGTTCAGGTATGGACATTTCATTCATCTCTACAACAAATGAGATAGTTGCAGTGCAATGCAGTGGGGAAACATGACATGACATGTAATTTAGTCCCTTGTGTAAATGCCTGATATATAAAAGTGCATTTTTCATCAGCCCATAGTCCCAGATATTTGTACTCTGTAAGTCTTTCATTATTTGTACCATTTTTGGTAGAGAAGACAAGATTGCCATAAGCAGTATGTTTGGCTATAGTGAAGAACATGTATTGTTTTAGTGGTTTTAATGTGCAATCAGAACTAAGTTATGTGCAATTTGTAACTGGGAAAAGCCGACATAAAGGGCTTTGACAGCAGAATATAGTATCCACAGAATAATACAAAATTGTGTCATCAGCATAAACAGTACCAAAAAGAACACGCTGACATTATTTTAGTAAACTACCCTTTTCACGATCTGTAAACTGGAGTTTTAAAATTGCCGCTGTCAGACAACTGCAGTGGACTGAAAAGTTTCAATATTAAGATTAAGACCCTACAATATGATATATAATACAAATTAACTTGACTAACTGAATGTTAAGGATTTTTTTTTTTGTCCAGGACACTCTTGAAAAAGAGATTTTTAATCTCAATGAGTTTTCTCTTCCTGGTTAAATAAAGGTTAAATAAAATAAATAAGAACCTACAATATTACCTACAATATTCTCTGCACAATAACACACTGTATACTTATGTTTTATTTTCTTAGAAAATGCACATTTTACATTTATGCTTATACTTCTCTTATGTTTATATTTTAGGGCATACTTTTCTGCTTAAATTTGTCTATATATTTTGTACTATTTATATTTATAAGACTCTGAATGGGAGCAACTGTAACATAAGAAAGTATTTCTGATTCTGATTCTGATGTTACACACTCAAAACAAAAATACCCGACTAATTTGAAATATTAATTTGAAACTTTAAACTGTACAAGAAAAAATCAGACTCAGTTTACTATAAGCAAACATATTGGTGACAGCGGAGAGGGAAAAACTCCCTCTTAACAGGAATAGACATCCAACAGAACCAGGCTCAGGGAGGGCAGCCATCTGCCTTGACCAGTTGGGGTGAGGCTGAAAGGGAGGGAGAAAATTATAGAAAAGACAAACAAACAAGACAAGATAAAACTGGACAGGTTGGTGGGACCAGTAGACACAGATCAGACACATGCAGCTCCAAAGGCAGAAATACCTGCAGAGAGCTGTAGAGAGAAATGACAAAGGACAAACTACAGGACAACAAAGAGATAAAGTTAATAACATGCAACAGTGCATATAAATGCATGAAGTGATACATTTGAAGATAATCATATGAAAAGGATAGTTAAGGTAAAGTGCGTTAGATAATAATAATACTAAAATATGTAATTGCCTGCATCAACTGAGCTTCAATAGTTCATAATGATTTCTGCCTTTTTTTTGGGCGTGTACTTGTCCTACAGTTTTTTTAAATCTGCGTGTAGTAGCTAAACTTTAAGTCTTTTTGTTTTTGCTTAATTATAATTTATTTGACTCAAACATGTTTATTTTAATGTGCCCCTTTATGGAGTAACCTGCTATGCCTAAATTGATCCAGAAGAGGGCGACAGTTAGTCACTGATCCTCCCAGCTGTCAAGCCTCTCGGGTTCAGTTCGTGCTTTGGGTCTTTGGCTTGTGTAGCACCTGTCATCTCCACTATAGACCCCTGTGGAAACATGGGGTGGACTTACCACCCTAAAGCTAAAAAAGAGGGTTTGAAACCAGACATACTACAGGGTGTCTATTCAAAAAGCTTTCAGCGACAAAGCTCTCTATGATTAATAATTAGTCCTCGGGGTCATATACTTTTCTTTTGCAGCAACTTGTGAAACTTGTTAAAAGTAGCTTTACAAGGGAAAACATTTCAGTGCTACAATTATAAATAATCAGGAAATTAAAGGTACAGCAATTTAAGATTGAAAGATCCAGGTCTGAACAGCAGTCAAAGTGGAGGAGGGTAATCCTTAGCAAATACAACACTAGAAAATAGAAGCATAGCCTGCAAGACAACAGTCCTATGTAGTGTAATCTGCCTGGCCAAACTTTGAACTTTTGCTGTATGGCAAGATTGTATTTATTTATGACTTCGGCAAAGAGAAGGTGATGGCAGTGAAACTGGCAGTGAAACTATATATGTTATATATTATAGAATAATATTACAGACTGATGGCTCTATCAAATTGGGTCCAGTTTCTCTATTTAGTTTGGATCTTATTACCTCGCTAAATACCCAAATGAATCGTGCAGACACTTTAAGTCTTTTGAACCCACAACTTCAGAGCCTCCTTTCCAACTAATGTAGCAGCACTTCCATAAAATACTTCAGTACATTTTCCACCTTTCCCTGAATTTCCTTTATTTCTGTGGCTTGACAATTAATCCCATGATGGTTTGCTTGTAAACCCCTGCTGGCCACCGCTGAAACAGAGCTTGGCTTCTGATGGCTTCATCCGCTGGCATCAACGTGTCAGTGTGGATAAGTGCAACGTGCCAAATGCAACACAAAGTGAACCGGCCATGACAATGAGTAAATCTGTCTCCCATTTGAACTCCCAAACCGACAATCGAATCACCAGGATTTATCTGTGACCAGAGTAAACCCCTCCTACTCATTACTCATACTTTCAGCGTTAATTTGTCCTGCGCGCCGGGCCTTCATTTGTCGGCTGAAGGCCCTAATTTATTGACCTATAACGTGATAATGTAAGTGTTTTTATTGAGCTAGTGGTTAAAGCACTGACTGAGTGAGATCAGAAATGAATGCTGTCTTTGCAGTTACAATATACTTCATCCAAATTGTATGCACACACAGACACACACGTCCACAAACACACTTTCCTTTTCCCTGTCTTGGCCTGGTGCATTAGTATGTGTGGTTCTTTGCTTGCCAAAATCATCAGTAGATATCTTCAAGCATGGAGCTGTATGAATGCTCTTTTTCCCTCCTTCCACAATATGATGTGTTTCCTTTTTTGTGTGTGTTTTGATCCCTCTCTTGCGGCCGAGCTGTGCTGTGGTGAGGCGCGGGTTCGAGTGGCGCTCCTGTGTTATTTTTGGCAGCAGTAGTGGTTGGTGGCTGTTGAGGAGAGAGGAGACAGAAGGGGGATAGCATGAAGACCAAAACCGAGGCTGTTTAAGGGATTTCTGTCTGAAGGAATTGCTTTGTAATGATCAGAGACTCATTATGGATGTGTGTCTGTGTGTGCACTCATGCATTTACACACACACACACACACACACACGCACACGCACACGCACGCACGCACACACACACACACACACACACACACACACACACACACACACACAGAAAGAGGCTGGCATGCACATTTGTTCATCTAACACTTCACAAACACCTCATATACATGTTCTCATTCACAGACCACACACTCAGAGTTGCTAAGTTGCTCAACCTGTGAATTTCCTATTTTTTCATGGAATCCACACCCTGGTATTTAAAATGTGCCAGCAAATGTACATATGTGGCCTTGGTTCATTTTCTCTGTTCCTGCCACATGCTAGTTTGTCCACCACTTTGTTAATGCTCTCTCTCCTCTGTGGGAGTCACACTGAGACATGTCGCCTGCTCAGGCAACATGCGGTGTCAGACATTCACGCTCCTCCCTCGACGCTTCTGAAAACACCATTCGAAAAAGATTTTCTCCAACTCTGCTCTTGGCCACAGATCAAGAGAACGTTATTACTCGACTTTATTTATTTATATATTGTGGCGGTAATGTGTGTGAATGCATGCGTGCATGTATCTATGTGAGTGTGCGAGTGTGTGAGTGATATGTAATTGTGTATGTATGTGTGTTCGCCCACAAAGATATTTCAATTTCTTCAGAATATTAAATAAACATGCAGCAGCAGCAGCAGCTTCAGTGAAGCGCTGCCTGCCAGTGGGTTTTGGGTTGGATGGGTGGCGGTGCTGGTGGTGAAGGGGGAGAGGGGGTTTGTGGCCGTGGCTCTGGGGGGGTGAGGCAGCTCATGGTCAGGGCCCCCGCCGGACACACTGGCGCCTCGCGCTGGAGGACTTCTGAACCACCACACTCCTCCACCAAAACCCTGCCAACCCTGGCTCGCTGCTCCCGCTTCCAACCCAAATCACTCAGTTCTCCTTCTGCATTTCGACTCTCTCTCTCCTTCTGTCTGTCTCACTGTCTCTCTCCCTCGTCTCCCTCCTTCCTCCACGACTGTTTTTTCCTTCTTCAGTTTCCTCATCCAGTTGATCCAAATCCAGATTCATTTGCTATTTGGCTCCGTTCTTTTTCTCACTTACCGCTGTACTTTTAGTGGCAGGTCTCTCTGACTGTGTTTTCTCTACCTTTTCTCCTGAGGGTTTGGTGTTTTTACACCTCCACCACCCCTTCTCTGCGCTAGTCTCTCTTAAATCTCACTTTAAATACTCCAAGGAAGTATTTAGTGGCTTGAACTTAAAAAAAAAAAAGCAAACAAGCATGGTCTGGGCTGTATGTCAGTCAGAATACCATTAAGATAGTAAGCATTTTCAAAAGGAAAGAACCATTTAATGGTGCTCTCGATATTTGTAAGGGTATTAGGTTATAATGGGCCATCAATTTTCTGAGTGGTTTTCCAACCATCTCCAAGAGATATAGGACTACTTGTCTTGTGCAAGAAAGAAACTTTCCATTGTGGTAAAATGAAGTAGACCATGCCAGCTTTACTGTATAAGCTCTCACTATAGATTCTGTTAAGTCATCTGAAATCTGAAATCTGCATGCCAAATGAATCTTTTGTCACGACTAGTACATTAATGCTACAGGACGAGAATTACATGATTATTGATCAACAGCCAAAGCGTGTACGTTACTGAGGCCTCATGGGCAAATGTGGTTTTTCAAAGAATCCTAACTGCACCTACTGCTGCGCATAATTGAATTATGGATGTCAAACATCTTAAGTAGAGTAGATATGTCTTTACGTGTCACCCATGCAATTTTCTTAACCTAATTTTCCCCTGGAAGCAATTTGTCATCCGGAGGCCATTAAATGGGAAGCATATTATCTTTTTAAAGGGGCACAGAGGCACCCACAACCCTCCCACAGTTCCTATAAACAAAATGGCCTCATTTAGTGGTGCATTTGGTGCATTGGGCAGTAAGGGAGGACTCCCTTTAAACTTTAAAGTTAGTTCCTGGAGTAGAAATTGCTGTAACATCGTATGATTAGAGTTGGATGTTGATGATGCAAGACACAAGGGCCACTGTTTTAATAATGAAAGATATTGTACAGTCAGGGGAGGTAGGAAGCAGCAGGGTACAGCATTGTTACCACATTATTTACTACTCACGAGGCACACCTTTTGTACTTTTTTGTAACAGGTGGCTGTTTCCTCTCCTGACATGTAAACAATGGTTAAAAATGTTATGCAAAGTCTACACAAAGTACATCTGCAAGATAGCTCGACCTTTTTACCTCCTGCCCTCTCTTATCTGTTGTGTTTTCCTCTTTAACCTTTGTTTCATTCAGCCTGACCTCCTCTGCTCCCTAGGTCATGTTGTGGTTCACTCGGGTCACTTTACCTTTCCCCCTTTGCCAAAAAAGTCTTATCTTGTTTTTACTTATGGCCTGAATGCTGAGCCTCTGGGCGCTCTTTGCCCTTTTCCCCCCACTCTGCCACAGAGACCCAGTCACACCTGCAGACACCTGTGCTTTTGTCCGGTCTCATGCCTCCCACAAACCCCCGCCCAGCACATACACACTGCTAGAGAGAAGTAGGGACCCAGTGCCTGTGGCTATGTCGGAGCACAGTCCATTGTTTTACTTGACTACTCAGTTAGGACCAGATAATAGCAGGAAAAGAGGATAATTAACATTTTGTTCACCACATCATGATGAGGTCTTTTATTCTAAGGAGCTGGAATCGGAGCCTCTCCCTGGAGTAATTCATTAAGAGTAAGTTTGTGTAACTCATCAAGTCTCAGGGCTTAAGTAAACACAGCGTGAGAGAATGTTTTAAAAATGTGCTCCTTTGTGTTAGTTGGATCGGAAATGGGATGTGTGATGGCTTAAGCAGGTGTGTCTGGGATCCTCTGGAATAACCTTTTTAGCTGTATTAAGTCTGCCGTGATTTGATTTTGTAAGTGGGCACTGGTGGGCAAACCATATGGAACAGATTGTCCAGTGTCTCCTTTTGCCTCTATGTGTCACTGCATGTATATTTTCTTTTTATGACCTTATTTGAAGCAACACTTAATGTTTCCTGGCTTCCTAAATAAAAGAAGTAAAAATAAAGTTAAGGCTACAGTATGCCACCACCACCACTGCAGAGGCAGTGTATTTAAAAAAAGGCAGAAAATACCAGTAGCAGCGGAGGTTTTAAAAGCCACTGACCGTCTTCTTAACCCCCCCACCCTCACTCGCTGGCCTGACACACCCTACCCATACCCCATTCCCCCTGTTTGCCTTTTATGTTGTGGACTCGACCATGCGCCCACTTCAGACCACCATAAACATGTCGGTCCCTGATGACAGAGTCGGCCCCGGGACGTTTTATATAAATTGACCTCAACTACAGCTCATTAGAAGCCCTAAATTGGAACCATGCAGCCTGGGAAGTGTAAATGTTACAACAGGAGAGTCGGTAGCTTCAGGGGGGTTCCAGCTGTACAGGTCTCCTCTTCACTTCTGTGATGAAAATACTTACTTTTATAATAGCATATTGTTTGTTTCCCATTGCATTTTTGTTTCTTTTGACTAGTTAAGTAACACACCACAAATGGAAAGCACTTGAACACATCTCTACATTTATCTTACGTGCCTGTCTTTGCTGCCATCCTGTCACATCACCTGTTACCAGTACGGTTATTAAGATAATATAAAGATTACACCCCTTGAATAATTCTTTGTGTGGTGCTGCTACAGTGCACAGCACATCTGTTTGAGGCCTCGTTTGCTCTGTCCTGAGGCTATCTCTCTTTTAATGCAGAGTGGGAAGTCCGCCCACCTAAAGTATTTTTATTAGTCTGGAAAAGCCTGAATGACCTGACAGACAAGTGGACAGAAAGACACACAAGTGCCACTTGTTGTGACTGTAACTGCTTGCACAAACCCAAGAAACGCCATGTACAGTAGCAGGTCAGTCTGAGAAAAAAGAGACAGTGTAAAACACACTTGACGGTCAGCCCGGCTTCTCCTCAGCATTTGTATCTCCACATAACTTCTTTGGTCGTGCATCCTGCCTTAATTGGGGTCCTTTGTTTGACCGCCTCCCTCCATAAACAATACAACCACAGCTCCCCTGTCTTAATCCCCTCTTCTCCTCTCTCCAGACTCTGCTGGAGCATCGCTCTCAGTAATTACCCCTCTCAAGCTGGAGAGTGGAGTAATTGTCTTGAGTGTAACTACAGTGGCTCTCTGAAAGGGGGTCATTGTGTGGAGTTAAGACTTCAATTCAGTGAACGGCTTTGTTTGTGCTGCAAAAGATAATGAAAGTATTTGCTTGGCCTTGGTGAGGTGGAAATATAGTAAGATATGAAAAGAACGACAGTGAGTGAGTGAAAGAGAAGGGGATGGAGTGTGTAAGTTCATGCTCCACTGATTTTCATTTCTTGCATCTGAAAGTCAAACTGTCATCCGTGAAAGCGCATGTATAAGAATAACACCAGGAAAGAGAATGGTTGTTAAATTTCTTTACTCTTAAAAGCACCAAAATTGTCACGATTCCACACCATAAATCTTACAACATGTATTCCTTTACGAGGTTTAATGCTTTAATACTATTAACAGTATCTTTTACACTCATTTCACAACAACTCAGCAAATACTAGTAGTTCACTTCTAAAATAATGAGGAAATTTATGACCACCAAATTAAGCTCTTATGTTTCTGTTTACTGAAGCAACATAGACATCTTTTCTTTGTGGAAAGTTACACAAAATATAGAAAATACATAAAAAAGTAGAAAAATAACACACCTAACAGTATCTATATATTGTTGTCAATATATAGTATGTACAAACAAAAAGGAAGCCCTTATTATTCAATACTTTGCCTGGTGTGGAAGCCTTCACAATTAAAAGATTATATAGAATTAGTTTACACGCACATTTAACTTCAAGATCTATAAATAAAAACTTTAAAAACATAGCCCAAAACTCCACCTTATAACTAATAAATAAGAAAAAAAAGTCTTAATTTAATGCATTTTATTTTCTTTTTGGCCAGCGTCTTGCATTCCTTTTCAGGTATTATATTTCCTGCAGGATGCAAGATAATCTTCCATGTGTATAATTTAAGACATAAATTAGATTATTTATGTAAATATGAAATTAAATTAGACATAGTAAGAAGCAAACAGCAAACAATAGTGAAATGCAATACCTTGTACATCAGAATGTCTTTGGCAACAAGAAGCTGTAAGTAAGACTGCCCACTGATTGTTTCAAGAATAATGAATAAGTATCAAAGTACAGCTGTAAATCAGATTTTTCTCTAGGCATGCAATGCTCCATCAACTCCGTCATCCTAACCATAAGTCTCATTCTAAAACTACTTTCCTTTTGTGGCTTCAGAGCTCTTTTCCTTCTGCTTTTGCAGATTAAATTTCCCCAGTGGTTTGTCTCATTTGAAAGGCAGAAAATGTGTGTATGCTACAAAATGTGTGCATGACCATGTTTACTTGTGTATGTCTCTGAGCAGACATACTTTAGTGTGCACATTTGCGCATGTTTGTATGCATTACATGTGCTTACACATTTGCTCATAGTATTTTTCGGCATTCTTCTGAATGTGTACATGTGAATTCACGTACATCTCGGCTTGGTCGCACATATTTTGTGTGTGTAAGTCTGTATACATTAATGCACTGGTGAATGTCTGCAGGCTTGCTCATATTTGCATGTGTGTCTGTGTACGTGTGTGTCTGTGTGTGTGTGTGTGTGTGTGTGTGTGTGGTCCAGAGAAAATGAAGTGATTGCTACCTGCAACATGCTCAGTCATTTATCATATCAAGTCTTTTCAAACATTGTCTGATTTCCCTTGTATGTCTTGAAACAAAACAAAGAGGTTTTTTTTCATTTGAAATGTGAATTTTTTTCCCCATTTAAAAGAAAACAAACCCATCATGTCACAAAATAGAACTAGATAGAAGACTTAATGGAGTCAGATCTCCAACAATCCACTGCTGTTCTCCACTCCATTAGGCGTGCCAGTCTTCTCATCCCCGTTGGTGATCTGATCAGCGACAGGATTGGTGGGTACAGCGCTGGGGTTGAGCTCTGCCGTCTCTTCACTACGAGGGTCTGTCTCTCCCTCCACAGCTACAGCTTTGCCCTGCATGGCAGAATCTGCGTGGGTCTTCTGATGCTTTGAGAGGTGATCGCTGCGTGTGAAACGCTTGTTGCACAGTAGACAGGTGAACTTCTTTTCCCTTGTGTGGGTGCGCACGTGCCTCTCCAGTTCATCTGAGCGGGTGAAACGCTTCCCGCAGAACAGCCAGTTGCAAACAAAGGGCCGCTCCCCGGTGTGCCAGCGCAGGTGGGCTTTTAGGTGGGAGGCCTTCCCGTAGACCTTCCCGCAGCCGGGGATGTGGCAGCTGTGCACTGGTTTCTTCCTCAGGGATGCAGCCGAGGCTCCCAGCCTCTCCAGCTCCTGGCAGTTGGGGCAGTCACATGAAGACCTGGTGGGTGTACCCCCTCCACTGTAGCCCCCTGATCCCCTCCCAGGCTTTAGGCCCATGGGACTCTCAATCAGCCCTGCACTTGGCACAGGCTTGGGCTTGTACATGTCCTGGGGCAGCATGTGCTGGGAAGGTTGCAGGAGATGAGAGGAGGAGCCCAGTCCCACAGAGGGGTAAGGAGCTGGGTTGAGTGGTGTAAAGTCGGTGCTGTAACTGGGCAGCTGTGGGCTAAGGGAAGCCTGTGGTGCTACAGGCTGCAGTGAGGCCTGGAGACCTCCGTCCGCCTGGGGTTGTGTTGCCGACAGCCAGTTGGAGTTGGGGTGGACGTCCCACCAGGAGGACGTGGCATTAGCCGGAGCAGCAGTTATGCCAGGGTGGATGCCAGCCTTATACCAGGAGCCATAGGGGTGTGTCATATCTAGCGAGGTATAGACGCTGGTGAGACAGTCGGCCGTAGCGTGGGCCTTGGACACTAAAAGAGACGGGTCCTGGGAGACAGAGGTCTGGAAGGAGTGGGAGAAAGGGTTATATTCTGTAGCGTAGCCTCCGGCTGAAGGAGGGGGGCTTCCAGTGGGAGTAAGCAGCCCGCCACCTCCTCCTCCTCCAGCTGTGGTGAAGGAGCCAGTGTAGGAGTCCGCCAGGCCACTGCCGTCTGTGGTCCGCCCGTTCTTAGCTGTCTGAAGGTCAGAGGTCATGGTGTAGGGCTTCTTTACTGGAGTGGTGCTGCTGGTCTTACCGGGTGTTGCTGAATCCCTGACGGGGCTGGTGCTTCCAAACTTGTTACAGGTAGCAGTTAACATAGCCAGAGGACTGGAGCCATAGCGTGCGTCTTCCTGGGGAGGAGGAGACGAGGGAGAAAATGAGACTGTCTGTCTGCAGGAAATGGCTGCTTGCTGCTGCTGCTTCTGTCAGTGTCAACTCTAATAAAAAACTTATGTCTGACTGCCACCGCTGGCTTTTCCTGCTCTCTCCGTTTTCAAAGTGGTCAGGGCAATTTCAAGCAGCGAATGTTTATGCTTGCGAAGGTTCTGCTCTGCTCAGCAAAGGAGGAATTCCCTCACCCTTTGTTTCACCCAAACCACTGTCGACAAGCTATTCTTAATTCTCATATTCGCTTCGCATTTTTCCCCCCCACCTGTTTTTTACATACTTACACAGGCATACGTTGCGTTGTGTATGTTTTTCAGCACTGCACTACTGTAACTGTGTAACTGTGTTTTCTTTTCTCTAGTGGTCACCATAGCGTTGAAGATGTAAGACAAGCTAAATGTACATTGTGCCACAATGCTCTTGTCATTGTTCTATTCATAACAAAATTTGATGCAACCATTGACTCTGTTTATGATTATTATTTCAGGTAAACATCCAGAATCTTCACCAGACTTTTGAACAAGTTGCGTGTATTTCTGACTAAAACACATCACAGTTCCACAAAGAATATAATTTAACATAAAGATAATTTAATGTATTACCCCTTTTCTACTATTTTACTTTTCATGCGATAGGTAACTTTCACCATAGCGCAACATATCAGAAATGTTGTGTCTGTCGCTGTACTGTGGTAACAAATGAAATATCACTGTTATAAAACGAAACTTTACATTTCTTCTACGATATGTAATAGTGAGTTTAAAATGTCTTTGTTGTACTTTTGAATGCTGTCTGTTGTGATATTGTCGTAACACTCTTGAATTTTGAATAAACATGTTTTTTCAACCTACTTCTGCTTAATTAAAGAAAAATTAGTCTACAACTTTAAATATTTATGAACAGAAATCTTCTTTAAGACATAAACCCTGGTGTTTCCATGCTGACTGAGTCCTAATTCAGAGGTGATTAGTAGTTATCTCCTTGTCTTACACCAAGCTCCCTGGAGTCCTATTGATTCTTGTGATTGTTTTCAGGTTAATAATGTTTCATCACACTCCTACAGCCTTCATCTGTCTTCTTCATCTCTTGCATCCGCCACCACTGACAACTGACAGCTTCTTGAGGCCACAGGAAATAATTTAAATAAAGTAAAATAGCTTTATAGTGTTCATTTTTCTATCAGATATAGAAAAAAAGGAGCTTCGCGGAAACGTTAATCCTTGGCTTGGACAAAAATGAACAGAAAGTTAGAATAGAAAAGTTTCAGATCACCCTTAAAGTTGCTTTAAAATTCATCCTCATTATAATTTTTATTTATATTTTTCATTTAAAGATCAGAAGCCAAATAAGTTTCTTCACTTCAACTTGCAATTGTATCTTTTTATACACCCCAGCAGGAATTTCAACAACACTCACATCATCAATTGTATTAAAAAAAAGAAATGAGGTTTACTTACAATTACATTCCCTACCTCCAGAATAGATGCGGCCATCCCTGAGAAACAAAATCCTTAGGAAGCTGAGGGGAGAGGGAGAAGCGCAGCTCGGAGTCCCGGGACACTTTGGAAGAAGTTGGGCTCTAACGCGGGGAAGTGTTTTGAGGCTCTGGGGTTCCCGCCCCCTAATTACAGCCTCTGGGCTCTTTGAAGACTCGCTAAGAAGCAATAAAAACCCAGAGATGGAGGAAAAGGGGACGGAGATTGGTGGCTAGAAAAGAGGACATCCCACCTCCCCAAACGAGAGTGTCGAATCATTTTTCAATACAAACGCATGAATGGGGCCACTCATCAATCACCGGCAGGACATTATTTCAATTTCACTGGCATTATTTTTTCCACTGGGATTAGTCTGCTGGAGTCTGAAGGGATAAGACTACACCAAACATCAGCTCACTGAGAATTAGCAACTCGGTTTTCTCTGCTTACACTCTAAAAGTGCATTAATGCTGTTAGAAAACCAAGAAGTGAAAATCCGACTAAAGCTCCGTGTTCTCTGAGAGGCAGAAATAACAAAACAACATGTAGCCTCGGCCCACGCAACTCGAGTTATAAATAAATAAATATGTTGGCGAGTTTGTGGTTTCTATCCGAGATTTTATTATTCTGGTTTTCCAACCCTCTCTCTGTTTCTAATATTCTTAAATGCAGTTAACTGCCTTTTCAGACATTAACTGTGACGGTTAAAGAGACTCAAGTAAGAAGAAAAGGATCCAGTCATTACATAAAATAAAGAAGGGATTATCACATCAAATAAAATGAACTCAAACGGCACGTTTAGGAGGAGGAAGACTCGCGAGATTTAGATTTCCCAAAAATAAGGCGTTTGGTAAAAAAAAAAAAAAAGGAAGAAATGAATGATGACAGATAACTGGAATTATAATAATGATATATAGTAAATATATTTATAAAAACGTGCAAAACAAGGCTCCAAAGTGATACTTCAAATATCCAATTATCTATCTTTTGGTAAGGGGAAATGTC
>OMNN01028658.1:0-18110 GCA_900302755.1 Chromis chromis | reverse complement strand
GCTTTGTACTAAATTACATTTCAACTGTTTGCACTGTATTACATTGTAAAGGGGAATATTGTACTTTCTACTCCACTACATTTATTTAACAGCTGTAGATGAAGGTTTTTCACAATGGATAATATAAGAAGCTTTTAGAATACAACACATAGTTAAAGATTAAACCAGTGTTTTCCACTTAAACTAAAGTAAAGGATCTGAATCCTTCTTCCTCCACTGTCATGAGTTGCTTAATTGGAGAGGAAAGAAGGAAAAATGAAGCTCGGCTGTTTTTTGGTTGAATATTTTGACGTTCTTTTTTTCTCTTTCAGCCTCAAGCCATTATTCAAATGAAACCATTTGAGGACAGGAAAACTTTCTTAAAATATTTTTTATGTTTCACTGCATTAATGTTGGGCATGGCAAGTCAAGAATGTTAAGAGCCATTGGTTTAAAGATAAATAGAAGCTATAGTTGTCAAAAATATACTTTTTTACTATGAGTTATTACACTGAATCTCTGAGAAGGTTATTTTAGAGGGATGCAAATTATTAGTCATTATTATTTTATAAATATGTTAATTAGTATTCATTTGAATTACAAGGACACAAGTCATTATATTCCCTGTTCATGCTTCATTAAGAGATTCCAGTATATTGCATATTTGATGGAAATGGTGGACGACAAAATCCACAGACAAGCCTTCCGGACAAAGATCAGCAGAAGCACTATCCAGAGAAACTCAAAGAGGGAATTTTATACAAATATTCAACATTCAACAGCCAAATTTGTTTTCAAAGTTCAAGGCGAGTCCTGAATGTTGATTTTTTTTTTTTAAAGTTCATCCTTTCCTTCAAGTAAGAGAAGTGTGTCTTTCTTTGAAATATTCAGCAGATTATTCACTGCCTTGCTTACATATTTAACAACTGCATTTGGAATAAGCTGCCAAAATGTATCACAAATAAAAAAAAAGAACATTGGCAGAGGACTGATGGGACTGAAAAACAAACAAAAATGCTTTAATATTGCTTTGATATCAAAAGAAAATTACTCAATGATTGACGCAGACTTAAATCGTCAATATTCCAGATTCTTTTTGATACTTGTCCCCCCTTTTAATAATAAAAGAAAATGCACCTTTTGAGATGCTATTCATTCTTTTCCAAACAATTTATCAAATTAATTCATCCATCCATGTTTTTACCTATTCAGTTAAGGGTTGTGGGAGGCTGGAGTCCATCCCAGAATATGTGAGTGTGTGTCGATTTGGCTGTGAACGTGTTGGAATATCACTGTCAGAAACTCCTGGTGTGTTAAAATGCTGACATGGTGCTATAATGCTCGTTGCTGTTCATGTTTATATAGGAAACCGTGGGAATCTCAAAGGGGGGCAAACATGAGTTCAGTTAAATCCACTGCCAGAGACGTCATTGGTGCTGCCGTTGACCTAGAAAGTGTCCCTGGAATAATCAAATATACATTAAATTTATCTGCCAGCATGGAAAATGATCTGTGGATGAACTTCAAACAGCATGCAAGTGTCTGTAATCTAACAGATGAGCTATGCGGGTTTGATTTAAGATCTGCAACACAATGCGGAGCCATGGGGGTTTATCCACTTTTCCAAAGATAACCACTGCATCCCAGACTGTGTGAAATTTCAGGGCACAATTTTCACACTTCCAGTTCACATCCTCCCATTGGGTGGCGAGTTGAAAATGTGTCTGCTGATTCTTATTTTGAAGTGTCATGTTTTGAAAATGCTTTCCACAAGAGGAATATGCGGGCTATTTCTCTCCAAAAGGTAAAGAAAATAAAAATAATATCTATATTCACTGTATTATTTTACTGTAATGTGTGCAGCTGCTTGAAATAAATCCCCTTTTCAGAATCGTGGCACAAACCGAAGATATTGTTTATGCGTCAGTTGTCCATGAGCGGAGAATGATGACAAGCATTTCATCAAAGCAACGATAAGAATCTGAATCCTTTGGCTTGTATGAAGAGCATCATGCTCCTTATTAATGCAGCACTCAGCTTTAATGTGTTTTTGTCTTTTCCCTCCACTCCGGTTTCTTATCCTTTTTGTTTCAGCTCATTCATCATTGTTATTCTTCTAGAAATGTGTTTCCCACTTTATTCCTGCATGCAAGACCCATTCAGCGTCTTCCTTTTTTTTTGGCTTGATGTGACAGGTCAGGGAATGACTTTGTCAAACTGTCAGACTTTTGGTTAATTATAGATAAGATGATTATTAGAAACTGAGTATGGACAATGCAATAAACCATGTTGCCTAAAGTGATGGAAACTTATGTATGGAAATATTTGCAGAAGTTCAGACTCAACCTGCCACTATACCTCTTGGAAAAGTTTTTATTCACGTGGGGGCGGATGACTAATAAAATCAGTTTGCTTCTGGTGGTCTGAGGTAACTGGATGCTGTGAGTGAGCGAGCGAGCAGGCGTGGGTGAAGCTTCCTATCTGTTGAGGGAGAGAAAACACATGCGGTGCTGCACTTTCTCGCAGAGTGAGCCCACTTCAGCACCTCATACAGCACCCATTGATGAGAGCGCCACTTTCGCCCCCATCTCCCCCCATCGGGCCACATTTTGTGCATTAGAGAGTTGCTTGGGGAGAAGCTGCAGAGGAGAAAACAGACAAATTTAGGAGAGGTCAGGCTGCAAAAGCTTCCCTGTAAGACTTGCTTACCTTGCCATCTGCTTCATTTACATGAATCACATGGTATACACTGCTGTGTGATAGTTTTAGCCACCGAAAGTATAGTGAGGATCCTTCTACTTTTCAATTAAGTGCAGTAAAAAGGAAAATCTATGTTCGGCAGCCCTGGTGGTCTATTACATACATATAGGATGTTCAATGTCATACATCCTTCTCTCTTTTCTTGCTTGACTGCTATAAATGTCAAGGGCATAAAATGCTATGAAAATAACATTAAATCACTGTATTTGTTGTGGCCGCCCTCTTGGTTTTAAAGCAGCACCAGTACACCTGTAAAGGCGTTGTTGTGGTTCTCGGTAGGTATAGTTCCATGCGTCTTTGAGACCTTGCCGCAGTTCTCAAAAACATATGGAATCTTCAAAAAAAGCGATATATTTAGGTTGTCTCACTGTCTTCTTTCGCTTTATATAATCTCAGACTGATTCCATGGGATCAGGGCTCTGTGTGGGCTTCACCATCTGCTGCTGGACTCCTCTTGTGGCTGGATAGTTCTTTTTATCCTGGCTATATTTTTAGCTTCATTTTCATGCTGCATAATAATTTTTTTGGACCGATCACGCACCTCCCTGATCGTGTTATGTGATAGATGAGAATCTAAACAACTTTTGCACAGTGCCGCAGTGAGTCTTTTTCTCCTGTGCTTCTTGAACTCAGTATGTGATCAATGTTGTCTGCAAAGTTGGACCTGAGGGGCATGGAGCGGTTCAGGATCTTCTGGCTCCAGAGGCTAATGTTCTGATTGGATGGCAGGAAGAGCAAGACGAAGGTCCTTCCAAGTCCTGGAGGGAAGTAAAGTGCTGCTCTCATTTTGTTCTGACATCCTGGCTTCAGAGAGCAGGCATTGTTCCTGACGCTCACAGCTCTCTGGCAGCTAAAGTCACCTCGAGGCTAGCTAGACAGTGAGTGATGCCAAAAGACAGGGAAGAGACATGCCAGTTACAGCACTGGCTTGTGCCGGCAATAGCAAATAGTCATGCTCTGTGGTCGACAATAAGCTCTGACAGGCTTCTCTAAGCACACAATCTGTGTCCTGCTCAATGGTTCCCAACCTTTGTTGTGTGATGTTCCCTGACAGCCCCATCAAATGAGCTCAGGCCTTCATGACCCCCAGAATGATGGAGGTTTTTACAGTCCTTACAGTAAGAAAAGGTTCTCATTGTAAACACCATAAACGGGATGCTTTTTAATGCAACATTCAATGAAGCTATCAGTACATCAGACATTTTAGCCATAGATTTATCACTTTTATCTAATGAATTCAACTATTTATTGATTACTTTCTGTTGTCTATCAACTGTAACATTTGTTTTTAGCAATTTCATCTGTTTATGCATTACTTTTTTTGTACTCTTGATTAAGGTTAGATAATTTGACTGTTCAATTATTACTTACAGGAAGCTGAGTAAGTATTAAGTAAGTAACATTTCTTTTATTTGAGCTGATTCATTATAGGCTCTTTAAAAAAAAAAAATTTTTTATGGCTTATGAAGTTAAAGATCCAAGAGTGAGATGTATGTCATCTTATGTTGTACTTTTTTTTTTTTATATGTACAACAACTGGTTATCACTACCTTTCGCTATCTCTTTTGTCTGTCTCTTACTTCTATAACAATGTAAACTGTAGTTTAGCTATTTATCCATTACTTTTAATCAGCCATGTGAACTATAACTTAAGTATTATAACTCATTACTCTTTCAAAGTGCTTGCAACAGATTTATGACAAACTTCTGGCTGATTTGCGGCAAAACCATTAGTTTGCCAAAAGATTTTGTCACCAGTTTGCCAGTGTTGTCCACTAGTTGCAAACTTTCATCAACATTCTGGCAATAATGAGAAGTTTACCTCCACAGTTTGTCAGTAGTGCTGAACTACAAGTAACCTTTTAACAAGTTTGCAATCAGTAACAAACATGTCAGCTGGTTTATGTTTAATATAGACACTATTTCTGGCAGTAGTGACAGTATTTATATTTTTCCAGAGTAGCTGTTGTATAATATCTCAAGGCTCGTTTTCTTGGGTCCTGCACAGAGTTTAAGATACCAAAACTCACAACAAGACAGTGGTGGGTTTGAAACTTCGCCTGGCCTGTGTGCATTTTCTCCTGGCATTCTTGTACAGTCCATGAATGTTAGGTTAATGTGAGCATGAAAGGTTGTCTGTCTGTGTGTGTGTTGGCCCTGTGGTGAACTGGCATCCAGGGTGTATCCTGCCTCTTATCCAGTGTCAGCTGGGACAGGCTCCAGCCATCCCTCGTGACCTTCTGAAGGATAAAGTGGGTATAGCTAATGGATGGATGGATCATTTTTGAAATCTAAGAGGCTTAGCTTCACAGAAATATTTGCCAGAAACACATAAAATATGAATTTGCTGGAAACTTGCTGCAAAAACAATAAAACAATCCAGCAACCAACAGCAAAAAAAGATTAAAAATCAACAATTTGCCAAAAGTTTTCCACAAAGTTAATGTCTAATTTGCATATAGATTTATGCTGCAAATTTGCAGCAACATTTTCAATGGTTAACTACAGGTGTTTGCCATAACCTAATTTTAACCTAAGGGTAGGTTTAGCTAACTATTTCATCTGTTTCCACTGTTTATCCATGTGTTTTGCTAGCTACAGCGAACTGTCACTTTTTGCTACCTATTGCCACTGTTTAGGTACTTTGAGGCAACATTAACAATTTTAACAGGTTTGCTATTTTTAAAAAGCCCTTTCAGCTGTTAATCATTACTTTCAGCAAACCACTTTCAGCTGTTTTAGCTTACCATTGTGTGCTAGTAATGCTTTACAATTTCAACTTCTCTGCTAAGTTGTTGACAAGTTCTTACACACTGTCAACCCCATTTGATGGGCAGCTTATTAGTAAAGATCAGCACCACACCATTTTCTGGTTGAATTTGGCTTTTTATTTTCTATTTTCCTCCCTGACAAAACAATGAATGTTTGCTTTTTCTTAAAAGTCAGATCATAATTTCTATTTTTAAGTTGACTGTAATTGCTAATTTGTATTTGTCACCTGCCCCAAGCTGAACCCTGCTCTAAGACACACTTATCAAAGAAAAAATGAATCAGAGAATGTGACACATAGTTGAGTGTTTCATTATTCATGCCAAATGTATTTATTGACTAAATTTACAGTACACAGTAGACACTAATAACCCTTTTGTCCACTGCTCAGCAGCTTTGTGCACACCTTTGTAGTCAGTCTCTATCAGGGGTCCACTTCTTGCTTCTTACTGACTGGATCACTGTCTGATTTATTCCCTAATCAAATAATCACATAAAAATCCACTGGCTAACTGGTTTTCCAAGAAATTTCATTTACAAAGTGGATAATACACAATCTGCAATAGTTTGGACAGATACACCTACTGTAAAGGTCAAATAAAAATGCTGCAAATGACTAATGTGGTAAAAGGTAGGTAGTTTCTTACTGCTATGAGCACAGATTTTTCTAACATAAGTACAGCACAGTCTTTGTGGATGAGTAGTCATCTTTCTCCACGCTGTCTTTTCTTCTCCTTGTTATCGTGGAATACCTCGGTGGGAGTGTTGCATCCCAGAAATAATGATTCAGTCCGGATCAATATGCAGTCCAAGTAATACTCCATCCACACATATTTTCCACTGTTGCTCTCTCTCTGGCTTTTCTCTTCATATAGTTTCTTCTTTTCGCTGCAAGCCAGGCTTCAGCAGAGGGCACGCACCTTCGGGAGAAGCAACGTTATCTGTCCAACCTCTCCCTTCTTCCCATCATGCCTCCTCTTTCGCACCATCTCTCCCCCTCCAGCAAGTGAGTGGTCCCAGTGCTATACATGTCCAGGCTTGGACAGGTAGGCTATGAGGGCCACAACCACCCCCACATACATCCCTGCTCCGATGGTAATGGAGAGTGCAGCCAGGAATAGGGCTCTTCTGGAGCTCATCCCCGCTCTGGAGAAGTCTCCCTTAGCAATGGCCTTGCCGGTCTGACAAAACAAAGCAGAGAGTGAAATGAGCCGGTGTGTTACTCATCGGCACCGAGTGTATGAGTAGGTGTTAAGCCACAGTTAAAAGAGAGAAAACAAGAAATGCTCTCAGGGAGCCATTAGTTACCATGGCAATTAGGTCATTATCCCTCTGACAGTGACAAATGTGTTGTTTGGGTGTTTTGGTTTCCTATCAAAAAATGAGCTCGGCCTTTATTTATTCTTCTGACACATTATTTTCTGTTCCGGTATATAATTGTCTCTACAATTATTGTGGAAGATGTTGCAGAACTACTGAGAGACGCAGTGCTTTGTTTTAGGTTGTTTTTGGACCACAAAGATACTGGCATTAGACTCAGGTGTTTCCGTAATTACAAATGGGCTCTCAGCTATACGGACAAAACGGCTCACAACAATGAAGCCGTCGCACACAGAACACACCGTGAACCAAAGCCTCAATGTTAATGGCTTCCTGAAGTGAACGCGGATGACTGACAAGTGGGCCGAACCTGCTGAATTTACACAGTCAATCATCTGAAACAACTGCAAGGAGGGTCACGGGGAGGAAAATGGGCTGCAGTAGCACTTGTCTGAGTGCTTGTGCTCACTGACCTTAAATAGAATGCAGTGTAATCAGAGTTAATGACAGGCTTGAGGTCTCTGGGCCTTTACCTTGTGAGAGTAGTAAAAGGCAACGATGCCCAAGGGCCAGAAGCAGCAGAGCATGGAGAAGATGGCGAGGCCCAAGTAGTCCCGGGGGGGCAGCACGATGAAGTTGTCCTCACTCTCACTGTCACTGGAGCTGTCACTCTGGAAGACAGCGGGTTTATAAAGGATAATTGAATGTCTGAAAAAGGCACGGATGATGCTACTTTACACAGAGGAAATACATATTTTGAGACAAAACACATTAGGACAGAATGTGACGAGACAAAAGTGATCTTGAGAGTGACGCCTACATAACAACAGTAAGGCTGACGTGTAAATAGTTGTAGACGACTCATGCCCCCCCACATCCACACCACCACCCTCCACCCCCAGGACAGTGAATCCGCCCTTCTTCCACAACCATCCAGGACAGGATGTGCTCAGCCAGCCAGAGAGGATTTGGTGCCTCTGTCAACACCCATGAGCGGCCTGACAGATAACACAGGATTAACGGATTGTTCCATCATGGAGAGGTGACAGGAGAAACAGCAAGAAGACAGTGTCATTTATGTGCTAAATTGCTTCTACAGCCTAAGAGACCTCCACCATCTTCCCTTAATGCACCCAGCGTCTTACAAGGCAGGGTGTGTGCAACAGGCTCCCAACACTGTGCCTCGACGCCGAAACTCAGGGCCACAAGGGCTGAGCAGGCTAATGAATGATAGATTCGAATGCCACTCAGACTACATGGGCACATGGCGCCTGCAGCAAGGATGGCAATGTGACTGCATGGGTGACCTTTAAGAGAGCGGGGCCGCACTTTTCTCTGCTGTCCCAGAGACGGAGAGGATGTTTGTCTAAATAAACAGCCCCCATAAGGAGCTGGTTTCATTTGTTAGTCTCACTGCCTTCAGGGATCAATCAAAGCAGGGAAAAGGAAAAGCACAAAACAGAAATCGATATGTAAGGCAGGAGTCGAACCGACCATTTTAGAGGTAATTAAAGAACAGTCAGGGAGGCGAGCTAGAAGAAAAGAACCACACTTGTGCAGCAGAAAGACAGCATTTCTAAGCTTGTTGTGCATAATTTTCTCTTTCAGTTTCTAATCGGATACACATTTAGCAAAACCACAGGATCTAATGTCATTACCTTGAGCTATTTTGGAAGAGATATCTGTGAAGAAACCTTGTTGAGATGTTTAAATGTAAGTGGAGAATGGGAGCGCTATTATCCATTCATTTTACAAACAGCTCCCATTGCCAAGAATAGATTATAAAGCTCCCTGTTATCTGCTTTATGAACACTGTCCACCTGGACAGCCGGGTGTGATCCATCACAACAGCAGCTGGTTGCAACTGCATAATCTGACATCACATGAATGAACTGGTGGGCACAAACAACAGTAATTACCTTTTATCTTTGTAGCAAGACCTGATAACAGACCTGAGTGACTGGTGCATTCAGTCCTTGTGACAGCCTGGCTGACACCCGGGTCCAGTCTGCTGGTGGGAACAGTCCCAGACTGGGCTGCCAGTATAAGTGATGGGGCTCCACCAAGACACAGTGCCTTTAACAACCCCATCGCATCTCTCTCCGAGGCCTTGTTAGCACCTGGAGAGGACAGTCGGCTTGACACCAGGACACACGCAGACCCATGCACCCTGTTACTCGATGGCATCATGCACAGGGCCTCGTTAGATTCCTACCTGCAATTTATTTCCACTCTGTCACACAGATGTCAAACATGACAAAGACTAGCAGTGGAATTTCTTTTTTTTTCTGTTGCTGGTTGTGTCAGGAGAATCATGCAACTGTAAAGGGGAAACCGTGTAAACATGAGACACAAACATATCCTGGAATATGTGCAAACCTCCTCCAGCTCTGCTCTGTTCCTCTTATTTTTATCCCCATAGCTGTGAAATTCCTCTTAATGTTGGATTTGCGGCTGTAGAAAGCCGATACGCATTAACTCGCACGTGGAGCTGTTTTATGTGTGTTTTTCATGATTCACAAAACACATGAAATTTACACGCACACACATCGAGCAACGCAGGAAGGGAAGGGAAAGAAAAGGAAAGTCTCGTATTTCGGCTGGAGATCTAACTTTTCATCTGAGAGCTGTTCATTAGATTAATTTGCTCTTTTGAATTGACGTGGAATAACTTTAGCTCCGGGCTCACCTGCTCCGGCAGCCATGAATCAGCAGAGTCCCGTTTAATACCCTCAAAGCACAACATTACTTATGGCATTAACGGTAGTGGCTTCCGTGTCCCTATCTATCTGCCAGGCCTCCGAGTGACAGGAGCTGGCGAGATCATCAGCCCAGTTAGGGTGCTATGCTTCTTCCTCTGCCAGCCGTGAGCCCTGGGTGTTTCACAATCGTCCCTGGGTGAAATTAGATTTGCACCACTTCTGAAAAGACTTTGCTCTCTTAGCTGTCATGTTGGGTTTTCTTTTTCTTTTTCTATTTTTGGAGAGTGTAATTATAGTCCTGAAAGAACAATAGCCTGGATAGATAAAATCAGATGTGTCATTTTCTTAGAATGTAATTATAAAACAAAAAGCGTGCGACCACCCTGCGCTACGTTTGGAAGAATCCGGCAAATTGACCATTTAGAGAACAAAGTGAGAAATGAGCGTGAATCACACTGGCAGTCTATTAGAACAGTAAATGAAATAATAAGCATCACTACAGTCTACGCAGCATGACTCATTTTCTACTGAAAGATGGCCCTGACAGTTCTAAGTGTTGAAACGCCTTTAATTTCATATAGCAACTCAATATTCTAATTACTCTGTCAAACACTGCCAAATGGCACTTACTTGCATCAATTTGCTCTTTAACACATGTGGTTACAGTAATTATTCTCATATAGCTTGTAGCAGAAGTGAGGACTTTGAAGTTTAACTCTTTCTGAATCAAAATTTAACCATGTAGTTGCCTCTGAAATATATACTGCATCAGAAAATACCAATAAAGCACTGCACACTTCTTTCTATGCAGACGACATATTCATATTTGGCTCTGGTATAACCTCTGACCTCGTACTCAGGGCCTTGCTCCTCTTCTACGTCGTACGAAACCGTCTGGATCTTCACATCTTTCTCTCCTTGTATGCAGTCCACTGCGTTTTCCGTGGCTACCCCGTCCGGCACAGCGTCCTTACTCTCCGTGAAAGTGGTCTCAAAGCTCTCGCTCTTGGAGTCCTTGCTGTGAAGGCTGACGTCGTCCTTGTACAGGATGAAGTTGGGTCTGTAAAAGGCCTCCACCGCTAGATGGAGGGAGGTTGCGTCCAAGAACTGCTGAGTCTTATGCTTCCCATTGGCCCCGGTGTAGTAGTAGCCGATGAGGCTGTCCTGATGAGGCTGGCTCGGGTAGTCACACTGGTAGCCCTGGTAGTCGTTGGGGACCACGTGTCTGCTGGTTTTGTCTAGCAGGGGGTTCTGGAGCTCGCTGAGGCTCTCCATGGTGTGGCTGGTTCTAACCTCTAGTGGATCAAAGGATGGAGTTCCAAAGGATATCTGGCAGTCTGGTGGCTGGAGAAACAGGTCAAGCAGAGGTACAATTAAATTTATCTCATTAAAGCTAAAAGAAGAGAAAGAAATAACAAGCACTCCAGTCGCATCAAGGCACAATCTTGGTCCTCAAATCTTTTTTTTTTTTAGTAACGAGGTGCCCTCTAGGACAGGATCTGAGTGCAGGATACATTTCATCTCATTTGGCAATCAGCATTCCTCTAGCAAGCTCTCGCCTGTCTGAGCCATAAAATCACCATCTGCTGTATGTTCAAACTGCTGCATCTCACACCTTCAATTTCATATAAATACACAGGAAAAAAATATCTTCCACATGTCACGGGTGCCTATACCGAAAATTAGGGATAGTGCAGCAGGTGCTGCTGTATTTCACAATGCATACTGATGAAACTAGTCGGCTAACCGGCCTCCTTGACTCCTCCTGAATGGTTTCAGCTGCAGCTCACAAATTAGTTTTAGGATCAAAACATTTTATTTTTTTTAAATAGTGGTTTATGTAAAATACAAATAAATAAATAAATAAATAAAACCTTGTCAGGAGAGGCAGTCACTAAGGCAACAAGTCCTCCAATGAGAGACTGTGTGATCTGAGCACGTCCAGGTTTTGATTTAAGAAAATGGACTATTTTTGTGTTGCAAATCCAGCACCAATGGTCAGTTTATGTTGGCCCACAAAGACCCCATCTATCGAACTAATCTTTCATTGCGTGACTAATGGTGAAATAAGATAACAGCCTCAGAGGCAGCCGCATTATAGTTTGGAATTAGTAGAACATTGCAAATCAAGTCAGAGCCATTTCATGCTTTTACGTTGAGAAACAAGCCACGGGGTTGAAATACGCAAGCAAAATTCTGTGATTTTCCACTGATTAGAAAAAAAAAAGTATGTCGACACTTGATTTATGAGGTTTGGGAGGTGAGTGAGTTGCACCGAATGAAAGATGAACATACAGGCTGGACGGAATGACAACAATGTTATCAAATCTAATGGCATATAGTGCCACAACATGAAAATATGCAACCTTTAGATTTGGATTAATGCCTCTGACATGGACTCAGTGACTCAAAGTATTTCTGGGTGCATTACTTCTTGCATAATGCAATGTTTCTGTGGCCCCTCAGAGCAAACATGCAGATCTGCAGCAGACCTCTTGACCCCCATGAGAACAAAAGCTCATGCAGCCACAGTCGGTTTCACAGTTATTTACTGCAGAGATGCATGAATAATATGGGCCAGTGGCTGAATATAAGCCCACACACACACATATCTCCAACACTGTGTCCATTCTCACATGCTCCTGAGGCTGAGCCGCTCTCCAGATAACAAGGAATTCCATTACACACTACATTAGACAACAAAAACCACATCCCACATCCACAAAATAATTCATGTGGCACTAGAAGAAGTGGACTTAGCACATGTGAGTTTAAAGACGATTATTAATGACCACGATCACACTGAGCGTCTCTTCCTGCTCTTTGTCTGGTTTATCTACTGCACTTTATTGTTAGATGCCACTCTGTCTCTGTTAGACGCGCGCACAAACAAAAACACACTATTTTCCTTATTATTAGTGGCATCGCACTTGTTTTTACTTCATTAAAATTGCCAAACTTCCTTTCCAAAGCTGACCATGAGGGGATTTCATCAGATCTGATAGGATATTTAGACAGACCGAATCATTTTTAGAACAATCATCTTACCTGGAGTAGAAAATCCTCCCGTAGGTTCGTTCAGCATCGTTCCTTCGGCGCAACTGAGTCGATGGAGACGGACCCACCTTCCTACTTCACATTATCAGTTTTAGGAAACCTGCCAGCGTCGCACAACATATGGCATGCCTTTAAGAGGAAGTTATTCCGTGTGTGAGAGACCGGACTTTGTTCGCTGAGCTCTGGGTGCCATGGCACCGCCGCTGCGTCTGACAGGTAAGATTTTACGCACGGTATCTCACTGAGCTCCGGCTCCAAACAACTCCGACAGAGGCGCCGCTGCCGACTCCAGCCAACTGATTGGCTGTGTGAGGCGCGCTCTAAACTCTATTACCCACCACGGATTTGACATTTCCAAACTCTGCTTGCTCCTGCTTGGGCGTCTTCCTCCATTCAGTATCTCGTGTACTGGCTGGAGTCTTTTTTTTTTTTTTTTTTTTTTACGCCCCCCTCCCACCACCAACACCAGAAGCAGAGGTTCTATTTTGCCTGGTTGCATAAGCAGAGAGTCCTTCCTCAAGCAGGAGACAGAAATATGCTTTACATCACGTGAGAAAACACTTTGCAGACTCATATAAAATAACTGTGCTGCTTATTGCTTTCACAACTTAATTGTAAGTGTTATTCTTCCCCACTGAGAACGCCCACTGAATGTGGAAAACACAGAAACCTCACAGATCATTTTTATGAAGCCTTCCTTCTGCTACATGAATATTAGGATCCCCCTTTCTTCACATGCTTGTGGAAATCTACCTCAATTCTGCCTCCTGTCCTGTCCTGACAGTGAACATGACTCTAGTTTCAGATGTAGCTCAGGAGTAAGCCACTAGTAAATTCATTGCACATTTATATTTGATTAATATTTCAGACAAATCCCATGCATTTATCATGAGCCTGCCAATTTGGATGTGGCTTTAACCCCACTCTGTTGAGCTGCTTATAATCACATGCGGCAATTTATCATTGTAAACACTGTTTACATAGCATTAATATAGATGTGTTTCCCATGTAAGCAACATGGGTGACATAATAGATTGCACACAGCGGAATTAGGCCTAATTTATTTTGCTCCAATTGGAGAATAATGACAAGAGAGCTGCAGTGTTTTACCGGGATGCAGAATGTGATTTAATCTCATGTAAAACACACTGAAAACAATGTCCATCAAAGGTTTTGATGCAACGCCAAAAACTAAAAGACTGATGTACTGCCACTGAACACTGGACACATATCTTATTCAGAAGGAGCACTCTGTTCCACAGGCTCATAAAAATGTCTGGAGTTAATAATGTGCAAGCCCAGGCTCTGTCACTTTCACTGGGAGATGCATTAAGGTGCTGATGGACACTTTATGGGGGAAACATGGGGCTGCATTTATAAGACTGGGCACACATGAGCCGCGTCTCTCCCAGAGTCACCTTGTGTTCACATGCACGAGGCGACGTGGCATAACAGCCCAGCCATCTCCGTGATGGATACCACTCCCTCAGGAGACAAGTATATTAGAAGAGGGGGTGAGCGGGGGAGCAGAACCTGAAAACGTTTATCCTCCTCTTCCCTCTTTCTTTCTTTTCTCTCTTTCTCTCTCTCTCTCTCTCTCTCCATTGGCCTTTATGGCAGAAATTACAGAGGAACATTGTCTAATGAAGATCCAAACAGTGAAGAGGGAAAAATCCAAAATGGTGAGACAAAACAAGCTGAACTCAACGGTGCCACATTAGGTATAGTATATGAGAAGAGAAGATTTCTACCCAGACCGTGCTTTTGCCAGCTTTCTGTAGATGGACTGTGAATATTTATGGTCCTCACTGTGCCCCTTTCTTCTGCTCCATTTTCCACTCTATATTTAGGCACTGTGTCACTACAGAGCAGATGCACTATTTGTCAAGTGTCTTCTCCTCAGAGTCTTGCAATTTTCAAGAAACAAAAAAGGTTATTAGGGCCGAATATGCAGGTGTGCCACTACGGACTGAAAGCAGAACAGATGATGTTTTTACAGTTACCTCTCGCATTGATTTTCCTCTCACCTCTGTTTGATATCGCAGCCAACTCTGACACCGTGAACTTTCCTAAGGCCCATTAGCCAGCGTTAATCATTTAAACACTTTTGGGAATTAATCAGCCTAATCCGATTGGCAGAGAAAGTATCAAACCACTTAATGTGATCTGGCCTAGAAAGGGGGGATTTAAGCAGCTTTTCCCACATGGCTGTTCTGCGCATTATTCCCTATTTGATTAAAGCGTATGCCAATAGAGCACCTCTGACCACTGAAACAGCCCATGGGACTAATAAGAGGGAAAATGCACCTGTAAATCTGTTAGAATACTTAGTAATTTGTTTAATTGAGACGTAACCATGCGTTTGCAGCTCTATTTCAGACCAACAGTTTCACTCTTCACATCAAAAAGAGCCAACCGGTTGTTTGATTTTGTGGCTATTTCCATCGTATAAATGATTTTCTGTTGCTGCTGTTTATTTGCAGACATCAGGTGCTGTGCAAGGAGCTCATCCATTTGGCCGGAGAGGTCAGTTTGCAGAAAACAGTAGGACTTCAGTCCCCGCAGCGATGGATTCAGGTGCAGGAGCAGGAGGAGGCTCTGCATACAGGGAAGGGTTTTGGCAGGAGCAGAGGTTGGAGCTCCTTCCAGCCCTGGAGGCAAACTGCAGCTCCGACTGAAGTAGAACAGAAAGACACAGCTAAATACCGCCTCGCATTCACCACCTGACTCAGGCTACAAGGAGCTGGCCGGCAAGCTCACGACAGAATCGTGTCCCGTTATGGGCAGGAAAATGGAGTACGTGAATTAAAAGTGGCAATGAATAAGAGAGTGGGTGGTGAAATAGACAGCTGCTGTTTCTTTCAAAGGAGCAGACCGAGCTCAAGAGTGTACAACAAAAGCTCTTTTATACAGCTCTGTTTATTTACCAATAAAAATGCCGCTATCCATGGAATCCACAGAATTAATTTCTGAAAGCTGTATTACAGAACTTTACTTTAGTTATTTGTTAAGGTCTAATGGTAATTCCAGGCAGTGTAGGACATTAAAAGAAATGGATTTATTGCCCTCGTACATCCAGAGAAAATGAAAATTAGCTTGACTCCTACAGTAGGTTGTCATAATGAAAAACATAATAGTCAGTGAATGCCAACATTATGAGAGGCAATTTCATTAAAGTGTTAGAAAGTTGCACAGTATGTGACTTTTCAAGGTCCCTCTACAAATGTTCAATCAGAATATTAACGGTATGTGTCTGGAAGTTGGCCCACGTCTGTGTGCCAGTGGAATAGATGTGCTGGGAGTCCCGAGAGACCGGCAGAGGCTTTTGGCTGCGCAATTATCTAACACACAAATGCAATATGTGTCGAATTAGCTGAAAAGCGCCCCATCAGGAGGCGAAAGGTCAGAGTTTGTCATCCACAATTTCAGACAGAAGTACCACTTTGTGGCTCTACCCTTCACCTGTAAGCACACGTCCCTGTAGCAGTGCATGAAAAATGCAAAGTGTGCAACTTGGGAGAAATCCAGTCAGGAGTTGCAGTAGTTAACGTCAATCATAATTGGACTTCCTCCCGCAGAAGGAAAGTGAACGAGGACAGTGGGGAGTTTCTCATCTTCACAGATCGCTGGCAGTGGTACAGTAACCGACCGTTCCACTCCACAGAGACGCTGTGTGCAGATTAATGGCATTCTCCGTGGCGAGATTTGAAAACTTCCATTAATGGAACACCAATGATAATTTATTTGGACAGCCGAGCTGCTTCTCTGTGAATAATGAAGTGGCCTCAGGATCATTAATATGATGGATTCCCTCTAATGTAGTGATGCTGTGCCAGGAGAAGGCTTAAAAGAAAAGGAAAAAATATCATAGCTGTGTACATTCTTTGTGTTATGGAGCTGTAAACTGAATACAGTCATGGTTTGGTACTGACACTGAATTTGCTTTAAAGATCTTTTTGGAAAAAACACCTCAGTGGATCATCATGAGAAACATTAGCAGGCCTAATGAACAACACACTGGTAGACCTGTGGAGTGTTTGCAGGTTTGCCAGGTGATGAGTCAGCCAGGCATGGCAGCTTGCTGTATGACTTACAGGGATGTGGTTTTATTCCCACTCTATCCCATCAGTCCAATAAGAGGAATGACTAATTACGTGTGCTCAGCCCTGCCAGAATGGCTGCCCATGATGCGTCCTGGGACCAGCCTGCATATGGCGGAGCTTTCCACTTTAAGAATTTCCATTAAAACTATGAAACCATTTATTAACCAGCAGAGGATTTAGCATTATGTCTTCAATATGGCTCCAGGCAAAACAGAGCAGAGACGAAGCCAGATTCCCCCGTCTGTCAGCGGTTGTGGGACTGTTGGGGAAGAGTTATAAATAGGTAATCGTTTAGGAGCCGCTGCAGGTTAAAGCAAGGGAGATCGCTGGGGTGAGTCATCGGCCTGTCTCGTTGCATCAAGTCAGCTACCTGGTGTTTGCACCTGTCACTGCATCCTCAGCCACGGACTGAAAACCCACTGACTTGCACACATAAACTAGAACATACAGGAGAATGCAGCACTGAACTCTGAAACACTGAGTTTTTATAATTACAGTGGATGAAATGACAGTGTGGAAGGAGTCACAAACCCACAGAAAATATCACACAATTCTGCAGTTTCCTCGAGCTCCACTGAGTGTCTTGACATTTGAAGCTAATTGCTTTGGTTTTCTGGCCGCAACTGTACTATTTTGGTTCACTCTCAGCACTTTTACAGACTTGTTTATGGCTTCAGCGGACAGCTATTTTCTGTAAAAAAAAAAAAAAAAAGAAAAGAAAAGAAAAAAGTTATAAAACCCACTGTGTGCTACACCGACACGAAGCAGCACAGTACTAGTTGGTCAATATAGTGGAACATTTGGAAGTAAAGAGACAGATATTTCCCTCAGGAGGTGGTGGAGACAAAAACAGAGCTAGAACGAGGGTGAATTCTTTGGATTTGCACTTATGTAGTGGGTACAGTGGCACAACCACAACAAAATACACCGATCAGCCACAACATTATGACCACTAACAGGTGAAGGGAATAACACTGATCATATTGTTACTATGTGGTGTTCTGCTGGGAAACCTTGGATTTTGGCATCTGTGTTGATGAGACTTAGACACCCAAATAACCATTGTCCCAGAACAAGCACACTCCCTCATGCAAATGGAAATCCCAAATGTCACTGGCCTACCCCCACAGGAAAATGCACCCCACCACATGGAAAAAACAATCATCTTGAGGAACATGACAATCGCCCAAGATGTTGATTTGACCTCCAAACTTCCTAGACCCCATTCTGATCAAGCATTAACAGGATGCAGTGGAACAAGTTTGATTGACAGAGGCCCCACTGCACAAGCCAGAGTACCCAAAGGATCCACTGCCAACGTCCTGGTTCCGGACCCCATAGGACACCCTGAGAGGTCCTCTTGTCCAATGGTTCAGAGCATTCTTAACCACATAAGGGGGACCAACACAATATTAGGCAG
>OMNN01028656.1:0-12053 GCA_900302755.1 Chromis chromis | reverse complement strand
GCCTAAGCTAACATTCCTGTTAACTAATGTTAGCTTTGCTTCTTAATTTAATGTTTGTCAGACTTAAGCTACGGGACAGCTGTGAGTAAACAGAGATTTACAACTTACCAACAAACTCCTCAAAACGTAGACTGCCATCTGTTGTCAGTTGAAAAACGTTCTCCCGGGATCGTTGAAATCTTCCTCTTCTTCTGCAAGCCTTATTGACGCTGGACATTCCTATTTGACTCATTAGCGCCACTAGTGTTTGGGCATGGGATTGCAACCACTTATAATCTGATCATTGCTCCCGAACAGATGAGTGACAGGACAGGGGCACTTCAGGGGGCCAATCAGATTTCAGATGGGGCCAATGCCCCTGTGGCCCCACCCCTAGATCCGCCCCTGATACTACCACCACCATGCTTGCATAAGCAACACATTTCTGGTTATTGTGACCAAATGCCTCATTTTTGTTCTTCCTTGTGGTGGCAGTGGCACAACTATGCCATGCACTTTATACTTATAAGCATTTGTTTGCACAGATGATTTTGGGATCTGAAGCTACTTTAAAATAGCTCCAGGTGACTTTCCTGACTCGTACAAGTCAATGACTTACTTTTTCAGATCTGTGCTAAGTTCTGTAGACTTTCAGATTACCTCAGACAGTAGTGTTTGTGACTGAGTCTAATAAGTGTATAAAATCAGCTCTACCTTAAATGGTTTAGAGGAGTCACCAGCTGTAGTCAATTATAATCACTCACATGATGTTAAGAGGACATGCCAGTAAGAAAATTTGATTACCACAGCTTTACACACAAACTGTTAATTCAGGTTGCTGAAAGTATTTTTTGACCCAGTAGACTTTGTCATATTTCCAGTACATGTTTCAATGATTCCACCGTAGTAAATTAAGAGTTATAGGAGTCACTGGAAACCTTTCTTTTCATTATCATTTATTATATGTGGGGGAAAAAAAATGTTTTTACAGTGAAGTGTCTTGTTTTGTCCAACCAACAGTCCAAAACCCCACAATATTCAATTTACAATAACTTACAACAGGAAGAGAATTGATCTTCGGTTTAGAGAAGCTGTATAAAATGTACAGTTATCTTTGTTCCCTTTTCATTTCTTCATTCTGGGTCAAAGTTGAGTTTTGGCTTTGTCTCTTTATTTGTTCACTACAAAATTCCTGACATCACTGGGGAAAAAAAGATGGGCAATTTTGCCAACAGCTTTGACTAGAAGTATTGTTGACACTCATGACATCCAATTTGCTGAACTTTCCTCTTTACCTGTATTCATCCGTTTTGAGAGGCCAAGCCAAGACTGGAGCTGAGAAGCATAAAGGGGCTTATGTTATCGTCAGACATCAGTAAGAGGAGCTCAGCTTGGCTCACTGGGAACAATCCTCTCTCTAACGCTGTGATTTACTGCAGAAACTTGACATTCAGGCGTCCCCCCTCACAGAATCTCATGTGACGCATCTCAAATCAAAACAGCTCCTCTGACGTCAGAACCCACCTCAGATCCCACACCTAAAGTGCTGAGGCATCGTAAGTCAGGGTCTCTGGCTGAGAGCGGCTCGCCACGGGCGTCTGCAAATATTCCTCCCATCAGCAGCAGCAGCAGCATCGAGGAGAAGCTGTTTAAACTACACAGTCATCCACAATGTGCTGTTTGTGTGAGAAGCTGCAGCCAATTAGGAACATGATCCCTCGCTGCCATGCAAGCCGTGTAGTGTAGGTTTGAATGAAATACCTCAAGGGCTCGCTACCATTTCACATCGGTTGTGTTTATTCAGTCACATAATCATACAATTATCTACTTTCACAGTTTGTCTTTCAGTATTTTTTGCTGCTTGTTAACTTAAAACAACCTTCTGAGCCTCAGAGAAGCTAGAAAAAGGCTTGCATTGTTGAAAATGATCACATTTGGAATCTTTGTTCTTTGTACATTTTATGTCCATGTTTTTCACGTCTTGTTTAATTGTTTAATTAATACTAATATTATTAAAATTAATTTGTATAACACCTTTCGAAAACAAGTTAGGAACTGTTTTACTTTTTTTTTTTTTTTAAAGTCAAATTAGGCAAATAATGAAATAGTGAGCTGTGACGTAAAGATTACGATCGGTGCCACAATAGTAAATATTGGGGTTAAGACTCTATAGTTTTATTTATGGTGTAATTTTACTTGAGTAATTCACATATTTGCGATTAAAATACTGCTTCACCAGACTATAATACATATTCAAGCAGAGACCCTGGAGTAGTATAGGAACTAAACCTAACAAATAGAAATATTATGGCCAGACCCTACAGCATTATTAATAATGGAGATCACCCTGACAAAGTTAGAGCTAAACCCAACAAATCCTTTATGTTTCATTTTTATTTTAAGTGTATTGTTTTGTGTTTGATTGTAAGTTAAATCACCTGATCACTTAAAGATCCCATCCATCCATCCATCCATTATCTATACACTGCTTAATCCTCTGAAGGGTCGCGGGGGGCTGGAGTCTATCCCAGCCGACTCAGGTGAAGGCAGGGGACACCCTGGACAGGTCACCAGTCTATCACAGGGCTACACATAGAGACAGACAACCAAGCACTCTCATTCACACCTATGGACAATTTAGAATGATCAATTAACCTCAGCATGTTTTTGGACTGTGGGAGGAAGCTGGAAAACCTGGTGAAAACCCACACTGTACAGGGAGAACATGCAAACTCCATGCAGAAAGATCCCAGGCGTCCAGGGGATCTTCTAGCTGTGAAGCGACGGTGGTAACAACCGAGCTACCGTGCAGCCCTTAAAGATCCCATATTATACAAAATTACAGGTTTATAATTTTATTTTTGGAATCTATCAGAATACATTTGTATGTAAAACAACAACAACAAAAACAAAACCACATTATTTTTCTGTATATTGCTGAAGCACCTGTTCTCACATTCTGTCTGAAACTTGTCTGTAATTCCAGATCTATATGTGTAGACAGACAGCTCTAGCAGAAGCAGCTCTGTTGTGGGAATCGTGGTAGACTGTGAGGAAGCTGTTCGGGCCAAACTAGCTGCTAGACAGGAGTTATACAAATTTGTCACATGATGATGTAGATAAGTAACGGAGGAAAAGCCTGGACTTTAAATGAGGTGTTTCAGGCAGGTCAATTACAGTGTTTTCTGTGGGAGAGAATAACTATCTGTGGTGTGGGCGTGTACAATTGCAGACCTTTTACATGCAGAAAAAAACAGCTAAACACACTGAAGACCCAAAAATCTAAATATGGGCTCTTTAATCTATTCAGAGCACTGTTCACTACTCTTTGTGTGGTTTATTGTCCTTAACACAGCCTTCAGTTTCATTCGTGTGTGCTCATTTGATGAGTAAAGTCGAGTGTCTACCCTTCTTGCAGCTCTCTACCACCTTCTGAAAAAAATCTCAGATTCCTTAGCCGCTAGATGTTGGATGTGTGCAGGCCAGACGGCTAAACAATAAGCTTAAAGCCTCTGAAATGCTCCACAGCACTGTGAGGAACTGATAATTACCTGCTTGTTTGATTAGAGCAGCTTTAATTACTGTATGTACTCCATGGAAAAACAGATTTTTTAAGCTTCCACTTTTGCTTTCTCCTAATTTTTACAAATATACACTGCCATAGATGAATTTAAGGTTGTGACAGCTACCAGTGTGGCCTTTTCCTTGGTGCAGTTGAAAGATTTGTTTGAGCAGCTCCACATTTTCTTTCTTCCATCTCCTCGTTTTCCCTCTCAGGTCTCCAAAATCTCTGCTCTGCGTCGTTCCCGATGTTTCTGTCTTCAGTGACAGCTGGCGTTGTCTGCGACGCACCATCACCGTTCCTCTGTCGCTCATCCGGCTGGACGGCCTGATTTATCGCACATCCTTCAGCTTCACCTACACCCCTGAACTCCAGCCGCCTCCGTCTGTCCGAGGAGCAGCAGGAGGAGGGAAGAGAGAAGGAGGCATGGACGGAGGCCAGGGGGACGACATCCTGTTAGAAACCATCCATCAGGAGTTCACTAGAGCCAACTTTCACCTCTTCATGCAGAGTAGCTAATCTGTGGACAGTGGTGGAGTCCTCAGGTGAACCTTTGGTGCAGAGTCTGATTGTCAGCAGTCACAGTCCGACTGTCTTGTTTTTGGATCCATGTCACTCTGCTATGTGTAAACTGGTACAAGTCATAGCGTTACTGTAGACCACGATATTCCCTGTTTATTATTCTTGTCTTTGGTAATGGTTATTCAGTAGATTCACTAGATATGCTGTGAAATCTATTATTATTGAGATGACATACATCAAAATTATATCCAGTTCACACACATTTGTTTAGGGTCTTATTTCCCAAAGACCAATCTTTGAAGTTAAGAGGTTTAATAAAGAGCATTTATACAAACATTAAAAAGTTTGTTTCCCAAAGAGGCACAACTTTAAGAGCTTAACATTAGAAGATGATGCTGAATATGAGGTGCGATCAAGAAGTTCAGGGACTGCAACTATTGAAAGCAAAACCATACCTGATTTAAATTTGGCCGCCATCCCCTTCAAAGTAATCTCCATGTGCAGCGATGCTCTGCTCGCAGTGCTCCTGCCACGTTCTAAACACCCTCTGGAGGACCACATTTGCAGTTTTACAATGGACCTCAACCTTACACAGAGAGCAAACATCAAATTCAGTGTCAACCTGACCAAACCTTCTTGTCGAGGGTCATCAGTGTCTATGGCGACCATTCACAGAACAAACAGCAGTTTTCACAGCAAAAGAGCCGCCAGTTTCCAAGAACCCACCAGTCATTTCAGTTGGCTTTGTCCTTCCCTCCACTGTGTGTACCTTCACCTTCAAGCAGCAACCTACCACACTGAGCATCATGCAGTAAGGCAACCCTGCTAGTTCTTTGTGGAGGAATATATATTGCAATGATTCTCATCTCCATTCATGCAAATGTTCCACGTTAACAATTCCACTCATTACTTTTTGATGAAGTCTTCGCTTAGCCACACCCATGACGACTCTGATCGGATTAAATAACTACAAACCAGCCAAAGCGTTTCTGTCCCCTACAGCAGATTGATGTCTGGTGCAACTAGACCATAATGTTCTACAGAAGCTAACTGTTCTGGCAGCACTAGGGGGATCTACAGGAGGGTTTAATGTCATGGTGGACCGATGTATCAAGTTTATGCAGATATTGTTGGCTGAGCTTGAGGTTTAAATTCAAGCCTCTTTGGTGCATAACTTCTGAGGTGCTGCACTGAGGCTGACCCTGACCTTTGACATCCACAAAGGTTGGCAAGCCAGCGGAGACTTTCACTGCAGAGAGCTGTGAAGTAATAAATACTTTTTCATTGGCCAACAATAAAACAAAATCCTGTTTAAATGCAGTATACTGTTTCTGTGACAGGAGGCAAATGCATTGAGTAATCACTCCAACGATTTGGATTTCCAGAGAGGCGTCCAGTGTTGTGCATACACTGTGTTCAGTGTCTCTGTGGAAGCAATAAAGAGGAAAGAATGAACTCAGAGCGCCTATAGAAGGCTGGACTGCGTGAATGCAGCGAGCGAGAGGATGTTTTTCTGGAGCATGTACACGCGATCTGAGGGCAGAGTGTACTGAGAGAAAGCAGCAGTAAAACACCGTCTGCCTCACCATTCGATCCACTGAGAGACTCGATATTCTGTGAAAAGATGGAGGCTGAAGCGTAACCTGAGCGTGATTCATCACCTTATGAGTACCTTATGTGTGTGAATGGCACATTGTTACTCAGCTGTAACAGTAATAATTCATGTGGGTTCAGTAGTGAAATAGCAGAATGGGCTGTTCCCAGAGGATCTCTGAATGTTTTCAATGACTTTACCATCAGAAGGTTGATGCATGATGTAAGAGACTCGGCAGATTTATAGCTGAGTTCACTTTAGGCAACACTGTAACACTGTTATCACACAGAGCAAGACCAGGCCAGTGTTTTAAATGTTTATTAAAATATTAAAGGTCATGAAATTATCATTTTTCTTGCAAGTCACAGTGATGATATCTGATGCACAGATATCAGGTTTCTGTTGTGTTTGTTCTTGGTTAATAATTAAATGTTTGAAAACTGTAACCACATCATCCTGAAATGACTTTGAAGAATCAGGTTTGGTCAACATACAGAAGTAAAGAGTCTGGGGGAACTTCATTATTTTGTACTTTGCATTTCTTTGAACATCAAGTAGTTTTCTGGGCATGTTTTGCTTCTGTCACATTTTTACTCACTGTGGCCTCCTTCTTTCACTGCAGTATAAAGTCCTGCACCTCTGTAAAAACAGCACAACCATAACTAGAAGGAGAGGAAACTCAAAAATATACACGTATAATGACATAAAGTAGAAAAAAGAAACAAAAAGCTCAATTTCTGTGATTATTCATTTTACTAAATTTAAAAAAACATGGACTCAGCATGTACACTGTTCCAAACACCCCCAGTCAGAGCTGGCCCTACCCAATGTGGCACCCTAGGTGAGATTTTATATGGCAACCCCCTCCATCGGCAATTTACATATGATTACAAAAGAAATGGAATAGCATTGTTTTGTAGTATTATTAATTGGGCATTGCTTTACATTTGAATCAATGTGAGCTTTTCCATTTTAAGAGTTAATAGTAATAACTAGTTTTAATATAATTATATTGAAGGTGAAAATTTCCAGATTTTGTGGCGCCCCCTGGAGGCCATGGCGCCCTTAGCACATGCCTATATTGCCTAATGGGCGAGCTGGCTCTGCCCCCAGGGCTTACCAATGCTGGAAAAAAGTGGCTGTACATACAACAGATATTTTACCACTTACATTTTAGATTTTTTTTCTATACTTGTTTTCTCTGTTCTGTGTCAACACGGCCTGCAGTTCAGTTGAAAAATCCTGGAATGTTGTCATGTCACTGTTGGTGCTAGCTGAGTCACTAATAAATTCACAGTAGTAGCATGGAGAATAAATTACAGAATGTCTTTAGTGCAAATGATTAATTTTTGGTGTTTTTTATGAGACTTGTAAATAAAGTGATTTTGATTAAAATATTTCAATTTGAAGCTGATGTTCGGATTTTTCTCCCAGCTGATCAGCAAGTCACAAGGAGTAGTTTACAGACTGTTGGATCGATCCTCCATGGATTGTCACTGTGTCATGGTGGAGGAGTTTGCGCGTCTCAAGGAACCTGAATGCGATGCCGTCGGGAGCTTTGTCTCCTGGTAGGGCCACCCATGGCGGTAAGGATTCAGGGGAGGGATCAGACTAAGCACGGTCTGACGCATGGTGGGTAGGCGGTCAGGGTGAAGTTCCACGTATTGCAACAAGTCAGCAGCCTGATGCAAGCCGTCATCATGAACCTGTTTGTCAAGCCCAGGTTTGCCGCAGTGGATGGTGTCAGCTGAAGTGTGTGAGTGGCGACCCATGGACCACCTCGAACAATTCGCAGCCAAGGCTTTTGTACTCCAAGATCAAATTGGACAAGAACAATCCATGAAAAAACAACATCCTTCGCAAACACCAGAAGACAAGAGACGAAGAGAGCCCAAAGAAAAGCCAAAGCTCTCCATCCCCTGAACACCCTTACCCTACCTTGCAGTGGCTGCTGACGTCTCTTCAGATCCAACATAGGACTCATTTTGCACAGAAGGAAATGTCTATGAGCACCCCAATACTCGGCAACGAGTTCTGCCAATTGATTGATTGATTGATTGATTGGAAAGGTGAATTTGACCATTTTCTCTGTCTTGACAGTTTTTGACCCTGATAAATGATGTAATTTTGTCAGTATCTTTTTTTTTAAAGACAACACGCCTTTCAAACCCACCGACGGGTATCAGAAAGATCTGTAGTTCACACCAAGTGAGCAAGAACAGCTTATGTTCTGTAGGTGGCATATACAGCTTATTTATGAGAATTTATCGCTTTTATAAATGTTCACGTACTTAATATTTTCTATTAGGTCCAATCTAAATTCCCAAGTAGTGCAGTAGGAACTGTTTCAGTAGTTTTCAGGAGTAAAGAGGTTCACTGCCGGTGAGTTTCTGCTGCACCACACAGCAGAGAACACGTGACTGCAGAACACTGACAGGGTTGGATCTGTCCGATACATCCACACCTCCCTAATACTTTGTCCCTTTCAGCTCTCATCCTTACAATGTTAATCCAGTTAAAAGTGTCTGGCTGCAGCCAAACTCATCAAACCAACAAATCCGATTACCCTCGACTGTGTTTTACACTTTGTTCCTAATGTATGTTTGATCTTTGGAAGTTATGAGTAATTAAGTTTGTGGTCAAAAGTCCAACCAAAAAGCTCTTTTGTTCCAACCAAGTGAAGCAGGAGATAATCACACAAGCATGACAGGACCTCCCACACGGCTGCATCGCTCTATAGTAAACCCAAATTTCATTCCCTTTTCATCCTTCGCATACTTCTCATTCTTAACGTGGCTGCTTCTCATCGGCTCAGACATTATCTGAGGAAGTTCTTTCTTCATTCAGATCATCTGTTTTCAGTCGTGTGATTTAATATGTGTGATAGTAAACAGCCACAGAATACTTTCTGCCAACACGACCGTACTCACGTTTTGGTGGTATCATATCATATCATATCATTCAAAGTGTGAGCTCACCTCACCTGTTCCGAAGAGCAGCAGACATTAATCTGATGACCTGAGATGAACTCAGCAACTATACAGGTAGCAGCTCAGTGTGTTTTTCCAGCCTACACAATCAAGTCTAAAAAATATGTCATATTAAAAAAGTGTATTTTATTAGTAATATTTGGAAAACACTTTGAAGCTCCACAACTCTGGCCTTAACTTAAACTGAGCTATCTAGCTATTTTTTTAGTTCATGGTACAACTTGTCAAACCTGCTAAATCAGTTATAAAAGTTCAACGAAAATAACTTAACAGTAAATAAAATGCAACTATGTATGGTTCAGAAAATATCACTAGTTGAATTCTACCTTATCATTCTTTAATGGATTGCTTTAACAATACATTAAGCCACATGGCAATCTATACCATGAGTTAAATCAGCTTTACCTCAGCCAGCTTCTATATCTGAAGGCTGCTTGCATGTTAACACATCTGTAATGATTGTCCAATAGTATAACATCAGTTTTAGTCAGTGATGAATACGTTTACTTGCATTTTGATAATAATACTTAGACAACAGAGATATATTTACTTAAGTAAGGTTTGGAGTGTTAGATTTTTCGGGAGCGTGCCTATTCCCACAGCCCTATATTCCCACAGTGCCATGTTCCCACAGCCCAATGTTCCCACATTTCCAAGATATTTTTCAAAATTAGGCCATATGTTCCCACAATTTCCACATCTCTACCCCTGGTAGGGGTTCGCCACTCAATCCCGCAACTGGCGATTTGAAGGAGAGAGCTAGCTTCCGAAGTCTTTTGAGTCTTTCTCAACGCCACTACTAAAATATCTTAGCAATGTGGGAACATAGGGCCTAATTTTAAAAAATATCTTAGCAATGTGGGAACATAGGGACTAATTTTTTCAGTAAAGAAAGAAATCTTAAAAACGTGGGAACATAGGGCTGACCCCGATTTTTCTTGTAACCGAATATTTTTAAACATATTTATTGCTGCTTTTACTTCAGTAAATGATCTTAATACTTCTTCCAACACTTAATATCTCATTATGGACAAGAATTTTCAGCGTTCTTGTTCTGCTCTGCAGCCTTGGTGAGTTTGGCATAACGGCACAAGGTTCTGGTTGGATCGGCCCTCCAGCTTGCAGCACATAGCAGAAGAGGACCACCGTCACCAGCTGCAGTCCAAGACGGTCCGTTTCAAAGGAGGGGCAGGTTGGAGCTAGCTGGCTAGCGGTGACTGAAGTTTGAAAATAAAATGAGTCACATGTTGTACCTTTAAAACGGGATCTATACTCAAGGGAAGCCACTAACCACACAGACAGGAGAGTGAGGTGAAAGTCCAGATGTCCAGAAGGCTAATTGAGACATATCCACACAGGCTCAGTGTTGTAATAGCAGCCAAAGGTGCATCTACTAAATGCTGACTTGAAGGTGGTAAAAACTTATTTTCCATTTTATATTTTAAAGTAACTGACATTACTTTGTAAAAATCAGTTTTCACTTTGACATGAAAGGTCTTTTTTGTAAATTCCTATCAGAAAAGCCAAATTCAAGTGACCAACGTTCACTGTTGAAAAGAAATAAAGAGGGAAAACTTCCAGGGGGGATGAATCCTTTTTATTGCCTCTATATACAGTAGCTGGTGTTTAATCTACCCAACCAGGCAGCCAGGGGAAGCCTTCACCTTCCCTTCATACCTCACGTGTCTGATATTCTGAGGGGAACAGAACGGCATGTGTCTTTCTTCCTGCACTCTTTCTCCCTTCCTCTTCTCCTCTTCCTCATCATTAGCAAGACAAACATGTGTGAGAGAAAGGAGGAAGGAGACGGATAGAAACACAAGACCATGCGGTCTGTGGGCTCCTAATCTCTATCATGTGGGAGAAACTTCAAACTGAGAGATTCACGTGCCCAAAACACTGACGCCCGCCACGTTTTCCCTCCATCCTGATGAATGAGAAGCCATATGAAAGAGCCCATTTGTAGGTTGCCATCTAAAGGAACACACCCTCATTCTTCATTCAGACCCTTAACCTCCTGCACTGTTACATAAAGAAAAGGGCTCGATGACTTTAAACTCACACTGAGTGTAGCCTTTCTTTAGCACCTGAAAACAGGAAGGACAGACTGTCATCACTAAATCACACCAGTCGCTCTGTTTTATTGTAGTTTTAAGTAAAATTAGATGAAAGACAGCCTGTGCATAATATTTAAATACAGTACAGATTTTTCACAAGAATCTAACAAGTCATATTTGTTCACCAGACTTGATGGACAGATTAAAAACCCCAAGTTTAACAAGTTACTTGTCACACTCAAATACAGTGGTTTAAATAGTGGTTAAAATATGATAAACTGCTTTATTGGTGATACTTTACTGTTCAGTTGTTCACTCAGCACAAAGAGCTTTCTCTCTTTATGCCACTGCAGTTGCACAGTGTTTTCACAGAGGCACCACCACAGAACTCTGTATTCAGTTGTCTTAATACCTCCAAATAAAAGCTAAAAGCAGCATAATTATCTTTTAATATGGATGTTTTGCAGAAAACTAGTAACATGTTCAGAGTTGGCCCCATATTTATTCCTACGACAGTCATAAACCCAAAAACATCAAAACTTTACTGCCAGATGTGTAGAAGACAGAGGACTGATAAGGTAATAAAAAATGTGAAGTGTCACCTAGACATCAGGCTGAGCAGGACATTCTACACGTCCCTCTCTCCAGCAATAGTCTCCAGCTCTTCTTGGGGAATCCTGAGGTGTTCCCAGGCCAGATGAGATATGTATTCCATCCAACAAGTTCTGCGTCTACCCCAGGGTCATGCCCAGAAAACCTACAAAGGAAGGTCCTTAGGAAGCATACTAATAAGAAGCCTTAACCTTAAGGGAGCAGTGACTCTATAGTGAGCTCCCTCCAGACGTCCAAGGTCCTCACCCTATCTCTGAGGCTGAGCCCAGACACCCTACAGGGGACACTGTGATCCCATTTGTTCAGTCACAACGCAGACCTTGTGACAATAAGTAAGGGTTGGAACATAGATTATCAGTAATGCTGCAGCACTCCATCCGTCCATCTTACTCTCCTTTTTACCATCACTTCTGATTAATCTCCCGAGACACTTAAGACTGCTTTGGTCCAAACCCAGAGGGAGCAATCCACAATCAGATTTGGAGGCCTTAGAAAAGATCTTCTGTCTGGTCCAAAGTCCTGCAGACTAACTTGTTAACCTGAATCTTTAAAAAAAAAATTTAATTTCAATTTAAACTTGTTTTTTCACTACTTTAACTAACACTGTTCTGAAGGGGGACATTACAGCAAAAGCTTAAAGTAAACTGATGCTGTCCAAGGCACATCTAAACCATCAGGGGGAAGTGAAAGGGTTAGGCTGGTGAATGGGTTAAGGTCAGGATCAGATTAAGTATTAA
>OMNN01028653.1:0-17949 GCA_900302755.1 Chromis chromis | reverse complement strand
AAAACTCCTCTCTCTCTCTCTCTCTCGCTCGCTCGCTCGCTCTCTCTCTCTCTCTCTCCCTCTCTCCCCCCTCCTCCTCCTCCCCTCCTCCTCTCTCCTTTAAAGCCCCCATGCGGTTTTCTATCTATTCTTCTTTCACTCGCTCGATCTCTCCTCAGTAACACACACAGCTTGTACTATAGGTATACGTGTGGGCTGCTGCTCCGTGTCTGTATTCTGTATTAATGAGAGGACTGTTGTGTTGTGTTCCCCAGCCGTCTCGGCCAGATGCTGCTGTTGTTCTTCTCATTGTTACCTTCGTTTCTCCGATATTCTGCACACAGGCGCGCGCACTCCTCGCACTTTGTCTTTTTCTGTCTGGGCCCCGACACTCTGCTGTTAGATGACTGACCTGATTGCAGGATGCTGTGTGTTTTTTCTGTCGAGCTGTGTCTGCTCGGGAAACCTCCGCAGTTCTGCCAGCACCTCTATCATTTCAGCCCAGACAACAAAGTCAACAGGCTTCGACACAAATGCATCACTTTGCATCCCACCATCGCATATAACGACACTCATTTTAACTCGAGCTAATGGTGCACTGTTTGTTCTTTTTTTTTTAAAAAGCAGATTATTTCCAGTGATGATTAACTGCTGGCTCCACCAATCGATGCCTGTAATCACAGATTATGCAGTTTCTTTTCCCCTGGCTCCAGGTCCGTGGGCCGGCCGGAACAGCAGTATAGACACAGGCAACATAGAGGTGGGGAGGCGGGTGACCCAAGAAGTCCCTCCGGGAGTGTTTTGGAGGTCCCTGCTCCACCTCAGCCAACCCCAGTTCCTCAAGTTCAACATCTCTCTCGGCAAGGATGCCCTTTTCGGAGTTTACATCCGCAAGGGCCTGCCTCCCTCACACGCACAGGTAAAATCTGCACCAGCAGATCTAGACTGAACCCCCTTTGGGGTAATAGGCCACTCGCAGGATTATTATTTTATTCATTACGAAAGCTACATAATGAATGAACAATCTTCATATTCATCAAATGCAACGGAGAATGCAGACAAAGAAAAAGAAACCTTGCTTGTTTCACGGGACATGTTAGAATTCATTTGTGATTCATTATAATAGTTGTTTGAAAAAACTCATTTAGACTAAGATTTACACTTAATTAAATTTCACAGTAATGTAACTTTTACTGCTTCCTATTAATTAGAAACTACTCAATTAACAATGAATTCGTTTTGCAGGAAGGGATAATTGCATGCAGATAACTGTTTCGCTGCCTGACCTGACTTAAGCTGGTAAAAACCGCGCGGTTGTGGCTACTTTGCTGCAGTAAAGAACAGTTTCTAAAATGTTTTCCAAAGAGAATGGCGACCCACTAGCAGCTCTGTGTTGCATTCTTTATGCTTCCCTGGCAATCTTTGAGCTACACTTACTTCCCCCAAGTCTTTAATCTTAAAGCATGTACAACTATTTGTCATGTTCCAAAGTCTAAAAAGTATCACCGCAGCACTTCATAGCTGAATTATGGATTTCTCTCTATACTTTCTTCTCTGCAGTATGACTATATGGAGCGCCTCGATGGGAAGGAGAAGTGGAGCGTGGTGGAGTCTCCACGGGAGAGGAGGAGCATCCAGACTGTGGTCCTCAATGAGGCAGTGTTTGTCCAGTACCTGGACGCTGGTGCCTGGCACTTGGCCTTCTACAATGATGGTCGGGAGAGAGAGACGGTTTCGTTCAGCACAAATGTCATGGGTGAGGCAGAGTCGGCGTTTGTTGTTGTGGGCGAAGGGATGGCGCAGGCAGCAGGGAGAGGTAGGCAGGGAGCTAAAATGAGATTAGAAGGTGGTTGACCAGAGATAGTAATATTTTGGTCAACGAAATCTATGTTTCTCGATGACTTTACACCTTCGGAAATGTGCAAAAATACCAATAGCAACAGAACCACAGCAGAACTGCCAAGCAGGAAGAACCACTCAGTGAGTTAAAAGTTTAGCTTTGCCAAACCATACTTGGACACACAACGCATTCAAAAACCCAACTTTTTATAACAAAAAGCTTAAAATCACTTGCATCGTGTGTGTTAATGTATGAAGCGGATGAACAACCCACTGAAGAGCACCAAAGCGTATCCAAATAAAACTGTGCCACAGCCCCGTAAACGCAATACTTTTAGGATCTGACGCGGCATCCCAAATAATTTCCCTTTTTTTCCCCGAGCCCACGAGTGTGAGAACAAGGAGGGGGATGGATAGAAAAGAGTCAAGCAGAGTTAAAGAATCCTTCACTGTCAATAACTGGGGGTAGAGCTTTCAGCAGTAGGAGTAGTGGAGAGATGGAAAGATGGAGAGGCAGAGGCGGCGAGGGCAGAATTAGAGTGAGTAGTGAGAGTGGGGGAGTTGGAGGAAATGCATAATGGTAGGGGCAAAGCCAGAATGGAATGAAGTGGAGTGAAGGATGGGAGGAGGAGGAGCTGAAGAGGGGAGTGAAAGAGAGGGTGGCATTAGGGTAAGAGGGAGACAAGGGGCTTAGAATTTTGGGGGGGAAATGGCTGAGGATGGAGAGAGAGAGAGAGAGAGAGAGGGGAGAAGGAGAGGCAGGCGGTGTGGATAGGCTGAGTAATGCTTTGTGTAAGGAAAGTGGAAATTGGAAACAAAAAAGGCAACGCAGAAAGGAGGAAGCGATGGATAAAAGTTCGAAAATGCCTCCTCCTGATTAGCATCGACCCTGTTTCTTCCCGCCAAACTGTTATAAAGCATCAAAAGACGCATAGAGCAGGCAGAAATATGCACATGGAGTCCTGCTGCACCAAACCGCCTCACCTGGATGAAGTATTAATGACCTTGGTGGGGCCAGACAATAGTGAGGAGTAAACAACCAAAACAAGGAAACGAGTGCTAGAATGTAGAAAAGGGGAATGTAGGATGTTGGTGCAAAGCGAGGGAAGGCTCTTATTTTCTGATACAGTGAGCAGAGCGTTGCTGGATGGGTAATTGATACCATCTTGAGGAATTCAAAATACATTCTCCCCACACCATGAAAAATGCACAGAAAACAGGCAACACATGGAATCTTGAAGGGGCAGGAGGGCGTTTGCTTTTTGATGTCTGCGCGACTGTGCAACTTGGAGCCTCAATTTGTAGTATCTTAAAGAATGAATGGTGCCAATGATTTAATGGAATGCTTTGATGCTCACCATCAAACTCTCTCTCTCTCTCTCTCTCTCTCAACCCCTCCCCTCTTTCTCTCTGTCTCACTTCATCTTCTTCACAGATTCAGTGCAAGAGTGCCCGCGCAATTGCCATGGTAACGGCGAGTGTAATTCTGGTGTGTGCCATTGCTTCCCAGGATTCCATGGCATGGACTGCTCCAAAGGTATTAGCTGTTTACAAATGTGTTGCCTCCGTCAGAAGAAGGAGAAGAAGAAGAAGGAAAAAATCTCTGCCGTCTAATTAGATGAGCAGACACAGGGAGAGGGGAGAGGATTAAGAGCAGTAAGATGGCGCATGGCCTTAGGTGGAGCTGAGACAAGATGACTGATGATGAATGGCAGCTCCCCGAGCTAACGACTCCCTGGCTCTGCGCTCACCTGGGATAGACAGCTTTGATGAATAGTTTAGTTACCTCTGCCTGTAATTACTCTTCATGTCATTGGCACTCTCCAGCCCCTTAACCACTCTATTCACCCTCCTGCGCGGTGGGGTGTGGATGCGTGCGGGTGGGCAAGGTGGCTTTTGAGAATCTCTAAAAGGCCCGCTAATTGTTTTTCTTTCTTCTCTCATGCACAGGTTTTAATCTCTACCCCCTTCTTTCCCCTCCCCTTTTCTCTGCTCTTTCAGCGGCATGCCCAGTGCTGTGCAGCGGCAACGGCCAATACGACAAGGGCTCCTGTGTGTGTTACAGCGGCTGGAAAGGACCCGAGTGCGACGTCCCGGTCACGCAGTGCATAGACCCTCTTTGCAGCGGCCACGGCACCTGCACTGATGGAAACTGTGTGTGCTCCATTGGCTACAAAGGGCAGAGCTGTGCAGAGGGTGAGAGCATTAATGGTGAAAGTCAGGGGTGGTTTAAATGTGCGTCAGGGGTTTGGGACACATAAACACACTCCCCTCCAACTCCAGTTAGACGCCTCATCACGGCATAATCTAACGCCGAGTGAGGGCCCGTTTCCTCCATATATACAGATGAAGTATGATACCGCAGCCAAACACATCAGAGATTTTATTAAGGGTTGGAATCACTTCTATTGATCCTTGTTAAGAAGGATCAGCACACCACATTCTCAGTCATCAGAAAGCAAGAGAGGGATAAAAGATGGCGAGCAGGGAAGGGGAGGCGAGAGGTGAATATGTATGAAGAAGGAGAGAATTGAGGGGAAAAAAAGGAGGGAGAAAAGAGAAAGCAGCGTGCCAAGGGTGAAGTAGAAAGACAAAGGGAAGAAAGGAGGGAGAGTGACAGAAGAAGTCAAAACACAGGGCCTGGGAACAAGGTCAGCATTTTCTCTTCTGCACCTCATTTTTTCTCTCCATCTCCCTCTCATCCAATTTTTTTCCCCCTCCTCTGGTCTCAAATCTGATATTCATCACAGCAGAGTCCCTCAAACAATTTACCTGAAGTGCCAGCGACATGAAAATCGATAACTGTGATCCGCCATTTCTGCCAGGCAAACAGAAATGGAGGGCCGAGGTTATGTGGCGAGCGTGCGCTTTTATTAATATGTGTGTGCGAAGGGGTGCGGTGGGGTCAGTCATGCCTGAGGTGGTGGAGGGGGGAGGAGGAGGTGGAGGAGAGAGTGGCGTCACACATAAGAGGACAAGGAGAGAGAGAGAGAGGGAGAGAAAATGTGAGTGACCGGGACAGAGCAATGAGAGGAGGCCCGAGGAGGGGTGGGTGGGCGCTGTGCCGGGAGGAGGTAATTTGTCAAATTGGTTTTCACTCACTGCTCGGACTCAGAGCTGCCTGTCAACCTGGCAGACTGACAGTGTCAGGTTCTCCCCCGTGTATTCGCACATACACATAAATGCATCCACACGCTGATGCACGAAAGGCAAACGCTCACACCGAATGATGTGTCAGCGAAGCTCGCTGCTCTCTCTGATATTGGAGCACATTTGCCGCTATGCCCCAATTATAGACTTAGCCGTTCATTATCGTGTGCTTTAATTGCTTTGGTAATATGTCTGGTAATATTTTCCTTTATTTCATTATCTTTTTGTATACAGAAAGAATGAAAATATGTTCTCTGTCGCTTCAAAAAACAATTAATTTGTTTCTATCATCTGCTCTGATGTGACATTTTCTAGCTTGTGTTTTACTCATTTTTTTTCCTGTTTGTTTATTTCTTTTGCCACATTGGTGTGTCACTGGCTTAATGCAGTGGATTGCCTGGATCCGACGTGCTCCAACAACGGCATCTGTGTGAATGGGGAGTGCCACTGTAAGCCAGGCTGGGGAGGGCTCCACTGCGAGCTGCCCAGGGCCCAGTGCCCAGACCAGTGCCACGGCCACGGTGCCTTCATACCAGACACTGGACTGTGCAGCTGTGACCCCAACTGGATGGGACCCGACTGCTCCATGGGTGAGTCCAACAGTGCAGCGCTGGTTCAGCTGCAAGAGTTAAACACACAGAGTAAAGATGGAGGGTCAGAGTTGGAGAGAAACAGCTTCTGACCCATCATCCCAGCATATTTTGTGGTCCCAGGGTACACTGCTAATTAGTTTGTCACTTTATTTCGAATCAACAAAACCACAAACTTTACAACATGCCAAATTGGAACACGCAGGACTGAAATGTGACAAGTTTTTACTGTCAAGACTATATAAAATCATCTCTCCCGGTAGACCGTCAGTGACAGTATGGTGATGACACTTTTTTTTTTTAATGATTATCAGGGTAGTGCTCAAAATCCAAAAATGAGCAAAGCAAGGCACTTGTACGTTCCAAATTTTCATTCCAGTGGGCTTTACATAACGGGAACAACATGTAATACATGAAATATAAGAAAATGCAGCAAGGACAAAAGAAAAGAAAAACAAATTAAGAACATTTTAGAGAAAAAAACACCCACAAAATCACCCCCGCACCAAGCCCACAGACACAAAACAAACACACACCCACACACACACACACACAGCAACCAATCATAGGCAGTTTCTAAACTTCCCAACAACATATTTGTGACACACCAGCATGCAGTTTTTTTAATGGGATCTTATCTTACGAGATTTAAATGGTATGGGTGCAGTTGGAAGACCATTGCATGATTACCTGAGAGGTATGATTGGACTGCTGTCAGATTTATTAGAACTTTTAAATTGATTATGTTATGCTTTGGGAGCTAATTAAGTGATATTAGCGCAGAAGAGGTTATAAATGCCAGATCTAAGCGTTTCTATGGACTCAGCGAGGGCATGAATGTTGGATGTGTGTTTACACTGTGGATATGACACATGCAGTTTATCAAAGATTGGGGTAAAAGAGTAAGAAGGAGTCTGCAGTCCTTTTTCTTGGGCACGAGGCTCATAATTCCCAGCTGCACCCCAGGATGGAGTAAAAAAAAGAGGAAGACAGATATTTCTTGTAAAACTTGCCGAGTTCACGTTCAAATGCATTTTATAATTAAATACTCAACTTCCACAGTCTCTTATCTCAGTAAAATAAACCCGTAAAGCTCCCGCTGTAGGAGAGACGGCAGCCTCCATCACGCCAGCCCGAGAACGCTTTCCGCATCTCAGGAGCACAAACAGAGCTGCGGCGTTTGTTATGAGAAAAGCAATGCTTAACTTTAATAAAGACAACATTGTTTCACACCGCAGGATCCCTCAGCAAGCGTGCATCAAAACGTCTGTACATACTGCGTTCCCTGCACACCGGGGGGTCCCAAGCACACGAGCTGGATTGTCACAGCTCACCACATGCACCGTCGCTGCCTGCAACATCTGAGCCTCGCAGACACTGACTGTAATAGAGACTCAGGAAATCAACCCTGTCGTCACAAAACCACAATCACCGGTTTTAATTAAAGGTGCATGACGGAGAATAGTATTTTGCGTAATGTGGATTTGATTGTTTTGCAGCTTTAGGTACTTTAAGTAATTTGAAGCTGCGTCTTACTGTCACATGGGATGAAGCGGAACACATTTTATGATTTTCCTTTTAAAGACTGAAAGATTTGAGATGCCTTGGTTACATGTCACCACTGTTTCAAAGGCATTTCAATTAGCTCAACGATCATGTGGTACCTGCTCCACTTTGAAATGTCATTTTGCTGCTGTTGAAACAACCCAGACATCTAAAAATGCATCTAAACACGGTTATTGAGTAATAGTATCATCACACAAACACAAAACATCAATTTTTGAGCCTAGAAGTGGTGTTTGTGACCCAATTTTCTCCTTCAGAGGTCTGCTCGGTCGACTGTGGAACCCACGGAGTGTGTATGGGCGGAGCCTGTCGCTGCGAGGAAGGCTGGACCGGTGCCGGCTGTGACCAGCGTGTATGCAACCCGCTCTGCATCAAACATGGCACCTGCAAGGATGGAAAATGCCAGTGTCACCAGGGCTGGAACGGAGAGCACTGCACCATCGGTAAGTGTCTGTGTGTGTGCGTGTGTGTGTTTGATGTGTGTCTGTGTGTCAACACGTGGGTGTGCACAGAAACACCAGCACCCAGTCAGACTAAACTGGCAGCTCCTTTTTACTTTGCTGAAGGAATTTGGAAATGAGAAGGGAGGCAAAAGGAAGGCCATAGGGAATTGAAGAAGGGGGCTGACGTAGAAGGTGGGCGAACAGAGAGAAGAGGAGCAAACTTCTTAGAAGTGGGGGTGGGAGGATTACAAAAGAGCAGGATTTAGCTGTTTTTAGGCTGCCTCTCAACTGCAGACCCCAGGAGTCTTAGTTTTTTATGGCCTTTGAAACACCAAAGTTATGTGATGAAAGGCATAACTCTTCACCTCACTGTGATCAAAAAATAACTCTTTCACATTGTTTGTGTCTGTGTGCATGCACACAGTTGTGCAAGAGTGTGTGTGAGTGTCTTTTGTCAGTCAATCACTGTCTCATATTGACATCACTGTCACTTTGGATGGATGAGTGCCAGATTCCTTTGATTCACCGGCAGTGCTTTGAGACACAAAGTCTCATTTCCTTGTCACCAGAAGCACTGTGATTGCAATCTGATACACACACCAAACAAACACCAAAAGACACACAAAGCAGCACATATATACACTCACACGCACGCACGCCAACACATACATATGCACATGGGAATAACAGTTTATGATCTTCCCATTTCCCCCATCAGAAAGTAGGGCAGCTTTGACTGCAGCATCAGCCCAAGATGAAAGAGTTGTCAGGCCTCAGCTTGGCGCAAAGCACACTTCACTAGCACCAGACACTCTCAGTGTTAGCTTATCTCAGCTTGCCTGTTATTCATTTCAGCTCTGCATGATGTTGCTTGCATTTATTTCAAAAAAAATACTCTCCCCATCTCTTACCTTTTGCACATTTTCTCCCACTGCAGACCATGGGAGCATGGTTGACAAAGCAGGTACCGTATCTGACTCTGGTGTTTTGTTTCTTAGCCTGTGGTGGTAGAAGCTAGCTGCTGCATTTGTGGGTTTTGGCCTGGCTTGGCTCTGTAGACTCTGTGGTGCTATCTGTTTGTAGATTAGGGTGCCAGTCTCAATGATGACTCCCTACATGCAGTGCACTCCCACTTATAGCAGTGCACTGCAGCAGGGGTTAGCTGTCATTGAGCCTTGATGTGTTGTGGGGTACTGTAGAGCCTAGTGTGGTATCAGCAGTGTTGAGGGGCTGTGCTGTGAATGTGTGGTCGTGCATGCGTGTGAGCGTGTTCTCCTCAATATTCCTAATGTGGAACCTGAAAACACAAACACATAACGCTCAGGTATTCTAGTCATGTATGGCGTAAACACAGCTGCTTCACACAAGGAGAAAATGATGAAAGTTGTAAAGAACTTTTGAGGTAATTGGGGAATTTCATAGGCCACTGATGCACGGCCTTAATGTGGTGTCAAAAATACAGAGCCGCTAAGTGTGTGTGTGTGTTCACATTTGGGTATTTGTGGCAACAGTTGTGGCCATGGTAGAGTGGCTAATAAATTCATTTTGTGTGTACGTGTGTGTGTTTGAGCGTGACACAAGCGAGCATACAGTATTAATTCCAGATCTTTTCATCAAACCCATCCCTGCCGACGTAAGCCACGAAAAAAAAAATACAGTTCAGTCAGATCACACAAAGATAAACAGAATAACAGCTAAGGTTAAGACATTGATGCAAACAGAGAAGGATGCAGGTCTAGGGTGAGTTGTCTCACACGCACAACAAGAATGCTTAATAGATAGCCCGGCAGCTGAACCTCTGTCGGGTTGCACGGAGCGGCACAGATTGCCTGACAGTACAGGTCCCTGGAGCACCGTTGAGAGTGTCCTCTCACCCTCTACGCTTAATGGAATCGCTCTCATTGTTTTATGAAGAGCCAGCCCAGAGAAAAGGTAAATTGCAGGGTTAAAGAGGGAGCAAAAGACAGAGGGAGAGTAAAGAAGAACAGATGGAGCCAAAGGGAAGCCGAGAGACAGGTCAGGGAACAACGTGGAATAAAGCAATCGATGTAATTTCTAAGGTAGCTTGTTAAGAATAGGAGGAGTAGATGAGCGGAGGTTTATTCGAGAAAGTACAGAGCTATCTGGTCCATCTATAAGCTGTGATCATGGATTTATGGCCGTGACCTTTACTTCATGACCTTTACAGGAGACAGAGGGGGAATGGAGAGAATGGTGGAACTTTTTAGTACAATGTCAAGTTTCTTTTATACACTTTGTTCTCATTCTTACTGTCTCTTTCTTTATCTCTGCCTGTCTCTCTCTCTCTCTCTCTTTCTCGATTCATCCTCGGAGTCTTACACAGTATCTTTCTAGTCATATGCCCCTTCATATCCACACCCACAGACACTGCATACTACACAAGAGTGTGTGTGCTGACCCATAACCCAAGGCAATTTCTCCTGCTTTTTAAGGGGATTTCATCAGAGTCCAACTACATTACTGGGGAGGGTGGACTTAATAGTTTCTGAAATCCCACTTTATTCTAGTTAGTATGAGGGGGTATCGACTGGGTCCTGGCATTAAAGAGAGAGGAGCCCCGTGCCGGCCTGCCCAGGCAAGCCAATCAATGCCCACTATGGATTGTCCTGTCCGGGTGCTTCATAAGTATTTGGCTGCTTTAAATGGCAACTCCATTTAACAGGCAATCACCGCTAACTGCCTTTGTTCCCTGAGCTCAATACTTGGGGACAATCTATTCCAGCCTGACTGTTAATACAGCATCATGAGTAGTCCCCTGATGCAGAAAATGGTAATAATTAAAGATAAAACCTTTGATTTGATTCCTCTTGTTGAGCTGAAAGACGTTGTTAAGCTCCTCTGCCTCCCCACCCGAAACAAGATGGCGCGCCGTCTCCCTCGAAGTCCTTTGTTGACTTTCCCCTCATCGTCTGGTGGTTGAGACATATGATAAAATGCCAATCGGGGTGAAATGCCTGTTAATTTAGCTGCTGCCACGGTTTAGATTGCACTATTTGTATTCATAATGCATTGCTTTATTGATGCAGCGATTTGTTAGAGGGCAAAATCCTACAGTGCAACTTGAGTGAAAATATGTTCATTAATCTACTGAGCAGGACTCAGTGAAAAGCATTTCATATTCATAATCTCTTACTGCGTTATTTTGTCCTTCCTCACTCTGTGCCGGCACACTACTACTGAGTGAGAAATGTCAGGTCATATCTCCAGGGTGCGTCGTGCTGGGTGTGTGTGTGTGTGTGTGTGTGTGTGTGTGTGTGTGTGTGTGTGTGTGTGTGTGTGTGTGTGTGTGTGTGTGTGTGTGTGTGTGTTTTTCATGGCTATTTTGCTGTAACAGTAATGCAGCAGAACTGGGACACTAAGGAAGCATTGGGCACTTAAACTGTACTCTCAACACATACACACACACACGTACATATACAGCACAGTGGGTAGTCGCACATTCATTCTTTCCTGCCACGCATTGTTTGTGAGAAGAGTGCTTCCCTCTAATGTATGAAAAAATGTTTTGATGGATTATGTAGTTTTATTTTGTAAATAGAAAACCCACTTCAGCTCCGTGGCGGTGTGTGTACATACAGTATGTGTGCGTGTATGGCTGGGTGGTTAAAAGCTGAGAACAGATGGAGCATCACACATGAGCGAGTGATTGCCCCGATACAGCTATGGGACAAATCCCCCACGACCACCACACACCCAAACACACACACATATATATACACACACACAGTATATGCAGCCGACACATAGAGGAGCTCAGAGTAAACCTTTACCATATGTGGGCCAGACAGTCAGATACCAAGCAGCCTTTCCTTCAACAGAACCATGACAGACAAAGAGCTATGGTGACAATGATGGAGGAGGCGTGCCCTCAAACACTTATGTACACGCATACACACACCGAGGAATTTCAGAGCGTCTGCTATCAAAACACTGTATGTCTGGAATTGGTTATTTTAAGGTCTGAGTCGGAGGGTAGATGCAAACATGAACTTTTACTTAAAGAGCTTTATTGGTGTGAAATTCAACAATATTACTTGTATTTGTGAGAGTGTGAGAAAAAGGAAGCCCCGCTTGCTTCTGGATATTACTTATTTATGTATGTTTATTTATACAGACAGATATATAAACACTCAATAGACTAAATAAGTTAGATTAAGTGAAAGAGGGAAAGCAAGGGCAATGACGACAGTCTGCGGCAAAAAAAAAGCCATAACTAACAGCAGCTCCCAGACAAAAACACACACATCTCTTCAGTACTTCTTCTGCACACAACCGCACTATAGTGACACTAAATCACACATATAATCTGCTGTATTTAGAAGCACAAAGAATCATGGGTTTTCAAGTCATTTATCATTGTCACTTCTCTGTTACAAGACAATTCTTCGAAAAAGTCATTTTTTTTTTTTTTTTAATCTTTTTAATGTTTCTACATTAGGACAGCTCTTACTGTCTTGAATATCTGTTGTTCCTTATCCAAAAATCTGTTGCAGGGACTTGAGATTTGATAAGAATGGGCTGTCATGTAACAAGCACCTCATCTTACAACACAACACAGATTTTTTTTTGGACGCTGCACCTGACACGTTCCATCAAAGACGCTGAAGCTTACATTAAGCACTCGTCGATGAGTTCAAATACGTGGCTGTGTAATCCAACGTATTCCATCATATCAGGTTACTTGCCATGCCAACTCATATTGACTGGCTTTGGTATTCATCCGCATGTCTACACCATGGTTATTCATGTGTGAGCCCGTGGCCTTTCACCAGCAGTGCTCCCAAAAGGTCACCTCCTCACACACACGTGCACACACACAGATAAAGAAACATGTAACAAACTGTGGAGGAAGAGGACAGAAAATACAAAAAGAAAGGCAGAAGGAACAAAGGGCCAAGCTACATGTGGCATAACTCTCCCAGCGTGCATGCATATAATACAGTGTAAACGTGGTGAAAGAAAGTGAGCTGCTTTAACAGTAAATTAAACCTATTCATCACTGTTAAGGCCTTTTAATCCTCATGCTCGCTGAAATTAAAAGACCTTGTCATTGCTCTATCTCTGCCCATGTCTTCTCTCCATCTCCACATGCATTCCTCCCCTTTTCTCCCATTCTTCTCACATGCATTCCTACTGCTGTTTCATCTTCCCTTCTCTCTACCTTTTCACTTCCTCCCTCCTCCCTCCTTTTGAATTAAATGCCTTTAGCTACCAGTCGTCAGATAAGTGTGTGTAGCGAGTTGGTAGACACGGCACAGCGGCAGCATTTCATCTTCCAACCATCACTAAATCACAGTAACTCAATCATCTGCATGGAGTTACACACGCACACACACACAAGGCTGTGAGTGTGAGGAGCACTGCATCCAGAGAGGTGCTTTACTATGACTGATTTTATCAGCTGTCTTGCAAACGGGGGAAGAAATTGCACCACAACATTATCATATACAATAAGATGGGACTCGAAGATAGAGCTTTCCAATTGAATGCCTTTTTAGTGTCGCCATTCAAATGAGAAAAGACCTCCTCTTACATTGAGGCGCAACACAAATCCCTTATGGGATATCTCAACCGAAACAATATTACACATTTACATCAAAGACTGCTGAGAAGATATTTATGTTAAAGACATAACGTGTACATTTAAAGACTAGCTTTAATACGGTTATGGGTGCATGCATTTAGGAATAGATAGCAACCTGGCACATGATTGCTGCAGTGACTTTGGCATCTTTGGATGACTGCGAAGCCTCCGAGCCACTGAGAAAAAGTGAGAGCCCTGCTAACAAGCTGCTCGCAGCCTGCCTTATCAGCCACAGGAAGGTGGGAAACTAAACAACGATTGGGACGAGTGCTTAATGCAATGAGGGGGGACAGATGTAATCATATGAAGTGTGTATGTGGCTTTGAAGAGAGGAGTGGTGCACACACAAACACAGGAAGAGATCGGCTGGGGAACAGAGTATTTGCATTGTGTGTGCGTGCAAGAGTGGGGGAGTTTGTGTTTGTATGAAAGAAAGTGTGTGTGCATACAAAGCATGCGAGACAGTCTATCAATTTGCATGTGTAGCAGAACGCTTGCGTGCAGCGAATGCATGCAAGTGAGCAACTGTGTGCATGGAGTTAATCAACATCAGTCAAATTAATAAGGCATCAATTAATAGCTGGAAGAAATGAAAAACAAAAAAACACACACACACATACTCCTGACGTGACAGTATGCAGCACCGCTTGACCCACCATTTACTGACTAGATCAGCCTTTCGCTAGGATTACAGCGAAAAGGACCTCATCTTCAGCTGTAATTACCAAGGTAGGTGTGTGCGTGCATGTGTGTGTCTTCCTGTGGGAGAGCCAAAGTGATTACATGGCCACTGGTGCCTCTAATAACATCTTTTAGGGAGAGAGAGAAAGAGAGGGAAAGGGAGAGATGAGTGATTTCCATCTTTCTTGGGAAGGACCAGAATTATGGCGGAGAAATTCTATGGCGGTTAAGATGTGGGTCTGTTTTGACTGTGCCGTCATGTAATAGTGGGTGCTTGTGTGTATGTGTATGTGTGTGTGTGTGCAGATGTTTGTAATGGATGTAACACAAGATGCTAATGGGAGCCTGGCCAAAACCACACCTCAGTGTAATGTGTGCCAAACCATTCCTGGCCACAAATGCCTCTCCTCAGCTCCTTTCATTTCTATATCTTCCCCCTCTGTTCATTTTTATTTCCCTTCCCTCCTAAAAGGTGTACTTTCGTCACTTTAACCTTCTTTCTCCTCCTCTCTGTTTGTGTTTCAACGCTTTCCTTCACCCATTAATCCTCCTCCTTTCCTCTAAGGCCTTTTCTCAACAGTATCTTCCTCTTCTGTGTTTCAAAAACGCAAGCAAAAAGAGTGAAACTCCTATTCAGCTCCCACACACACCACAAAACACCCACGGCAAATAAAGAAAGAGCGAGTGAGAAAAGGAAGACAGAAGTTGACGTAAACAAAGTAAAAATGAGCACAGGGCACAAAATGGCTGAAACCACAACATTGTCAGCTGGCGACAGAGAAGATGTTTTAAATTAGGAGTAAAGTTACTGGTAACAATAGGAAGCATGGTGGCTTAAATGAGAAGAGATTTGGAGGGTAGAGAAAAATAATGACAGAACACACACATACACACGCATAACGTCTGGCAGTTGTAAACAATGAGGAATGCAGATGGTGTTTAAAATGAGCTTTTATAGCGTGGTTTTAGAGCGATTTACTGCGGTGGTTGGCCTTGTGTATGTGTGTTTAATCAGTGAGTGGCAGTGTGCTAGCAGGGTACACTTTTTAGAGTGTTGTCCTGTAAGTTTAGAGCTCTAGTAAGATGGACAACTCCACCCCAAGACACACACACCATCTTTTCATTCATCCCATGTGGCTTTTCTTAATCTGTTTTTGTCTTTGTTCAGTCTATAAAATGTCAAAATAAAGTAAAATGCTCATCACAATTTCCCTGAGTGTAAACCAAGTTTTGGATTTTTGACCAACAATCATAAACACAATGACACAAAACAACAAAAGATAGCAGGGAAGCATCACACTTAACCCTCTGAACTCCAAAAGTAGCAAGTTTGAAAGGCTTGTTACCTTTTTGTTGTTGAAGAATTGTTGGATTTTCATTTTTCCAACAGCCCATGAACTAATCATTTGTGACTTTGTTAGGAAAAACTTCTAAATCTCAGCTAAAAATGTTGATATTTCATCAAAATCATCTGATTTTGTTTTTAAGTGCCCAAAATAAACTATGTGCACTTTTTAAAATTAAAAATGTATAAAAGAAAGAAAGAAAGAAAGAAAGAAAAAGCCGTAAGTGATTTGGCTGCGACCAACAGTCACATGACAAATATTCAGGGACCTTCCTGCTAAACTGGGCTGAACTGCAGGCTGTGTTTATAGATACAAAATAGTAGAATGGGTTGAAAGCAAATTAAAAATGTAGGTAGAAACATATCTATAGTATGTGGAACCCACATTGTTTTCCTGTGTTTGTAACACCTGTGGGTACTTCTACACTGTACAAAATATATCATACTGCCCTAAATAGAGTTTTCAGTTCCCTCTACTTCTATCCATGGTTGTGCAGTTTCCGTAAAAGAGCAGGACTTTGTATCGCAGTTAAAAAATTAGCCCACGGTGAATAAAAATGTGACAGGAGCAAAACATGCAGAGAAACTGCATGGGGTTAAGAGGATTAAGAACCTGAAGACAGCAAATGTTTGAAATCTTCTGATTTTCTCAGACAACTCAAATGTCAGCACTATCAGGCCAGCTTGCTTTTCTCAGCAGCGTGAATTTGTGAGTCAACAAAGTACAAATTGCGAGGAAATATTTTTTGCTTTGCCCTACAGGTGAATCCACAGGTTGCAATACCATTTAATTAACTGATCTTAACTGATAATGTGACCAGGCCTTTAAAAGACTGATATAGCTACTAATCATTTCAGCATTATATCCGATCAAATATCAAATTCATGAGATATGTATAAAGACCATCTTAAGATAGTTACCCTAATAAGATTTTTATTTATCTAACTGTCTGTCACTGTATAAGTAGGTCAAAAGTTCCAAACTCTCAGAAAGGTGTAGGGTGTTGTGTTCAGAAATAGTGCTGTGCGTGTTCGTGTGCTGTTCCCGGTTTCTGTAGAAGAGGAGGAGGCACATTCCTGACATGGCTGCCCTAATCCTGCCCTTCAATACAATCATCTCCTGCCTCGCCAACGACTCGCCTACATTGTGTGTGTGTGTAAGTTTGTGCAATGCAATTATGTTTATGCCTCTGTGTCTGTGGAAACACCTCTGTGCACATGGACTTGCACCAGTTGTGTTTAATCACTGACACACTCCATATGACAAGGGGGGACTGTATAGACATTGGCATAGCAACCTCACAACAATCAGTGCAGAGAGATGAGGAGGAACAGAAAGGGGTGTGGGTGTGTGTTTGTATATACTGTGTCTTCCACACTGCAGGATGGTGTCAGGGAGGGAACAAGGGGAAGAAATGAACTTTCAGTTTGAGTCAAAAACACCAAAATGTGTGCCTTGCTTTTGAGTTTAATGGGGATGCGGTATGTGATCTGCAGGTCTGGTGGGGGTTCTGCTGTTAGCTTAACACGGCTGGACTGTATTTGTGTTTGTCCGTGAGGCAGAACTCTGTTTTTCTTGGCATTGGCTAAATGCAATGCCTTCTGCTGAGAGTTGGAGAGAGATGTCCTGATGGATGAGGTTAAAGTCAGTCATGTACTGAATCTTGATGGGAAGAAGGGTGGTAAATGTTTTAAACTAAAAATATGCCCGAGTGTCTACTTGGCTATCAGTGAACTGAAAGAAATGCAATTTTGTGCACACACTTCTTCACTGAGACAGAAATCCATGAGGAGTGGTGAGGAGTGGTTTGCACATTGTGCTGATTAATGAGTCAACAAATATTTTTTAGTAGAGTGTGGCTCTTTGTATGCACATATGCACTCAATAACTAGTGTAACGTAACACTGCTGTTTCTTTGCCTTCCAGTGAAAGCCATCCATTCGGCTTCTCCACCCAAGCAAAGACAACATTAGTTTCTGTCTGAAACCAAAAGCCTGACCCAGCAGAATGGCAAGACAGAACAGTTTTCCTGTCCTTACCCAGCTTTCATCCCCTCATCTCTCCTTCCCCCAGGTGAGGCCACCCACTTTCCTTCCCATATTGCTAACTCTTGTTTGGGGAGAAGCCAGAGTAAAGTCCCTGGCGTGGGTTCAGGCCTGCTGCTGGGAATCCACCTCTGAAACTGAAGGAGGAGAAGACAAGGAGAACCGGGAAGACTGCCACTGACAGAACACGAGCGGGAGTCGGAGCAGTGTGGCTTTCATGCCTCCCTTACGCTCTTTCAACACTTTTTCTTCCGCCGCTTCATCTCTGTTGTTCATTCGGCATTCTTCTTCTCTTTACATTATTATATCTCCCTCCATCTCTCAGCTCCGTTCCCATTCCTCTCCCTCGCTCCCTCCCTTCCTGTCGGCTCATTCTGCTCTCCTAGTGTGCTGTAATGGTCCACAGGGAAGGTCTTGGCTGCTGCCCACCAAATACAACGAGCATGACTGACTCAAAAGCCAACAGACTGGACTGGACAGAGAGAGGAGAAAATGTTGTTTCCCTCTTTCTGTTCTGTGCATACGAGAGAAAAACAGAGATAGCGGGTGACGAAGCCCAAGCAGTGAAGTTCGGTACAAACTGAAATGAAGCGAATAAACAACTGAAGGATGAAACAGAGAGACTGGCTTGTTGAAGTGTCACAGAGGACAAAGAATAACACACACATAGCTCTAACTGGACCTTATTTAAACACTACACCACAT
>OMNN01028652.1:0-16095 GCA_900302755.1 Chromis chromis | reverse complement strand
AACCTGTTGATGCTTGATCAGAATGGGGTCTAGGAAGTTTGGAGGTCAAATCAACATCTTGGGCCATTGTCATGTTCCTCAACATGTTCCTGATTGTTTGATGTTTTTGCCATGTGGTGGGGTGCATTTTCCTGCGGGGGTAGGCCAGTGACATTTGGGATTCCATTTGCATGAGGGAGTGTGCTTGTTCTGGGACAATGTTTATTTGGGTGTCTAAGTCTCATCAACACGGATGGCAGAATCCAAGGTTTTCCAGCAGAACACCACATAGTATCAATATGATCATTGTCATTTACTTCACCTGTCAGTGGTCATAATGTTGTGGCTGATCGGTGTATACTACAGAATGGTCTGGCAAAACAAGACTACTTTGACACACATTGCCTACCTAAACACTGTTCCAGGCCAAGGACACAACCCAACTGCAACAGAACTTCTCAATATGAGCAGCCTTTTCAGGAACGACTTGAGGAACATGACAAAGCGCTCAAAGCACTGACCTGAAATACAAAACTCTCCATATTCTTATCCAAAAAGGCCTCCACGAGATGTGTCAAGCCAGATCCAAGCACAACCCACAAGACCCAAAGGATCCACTGCCAATGTCCAGACACCTAAAGGACAAAGACCCAAAGACTGTGTCCTGATGGTTCAAAGCTGTTTTGGCAGCACAACACACAACATTAGGCAGGTGGTTGTAATGTTGTGGCTGATATAACTACACCATGATCACAATAATGACTGATATTAATGACCAACAGGCCTACAGTAGGTTGCTGTAACATGAGAGGATTTCTCAGTATTAAATTCATCTAAACTCAATTTTAGCTGTAAAAATAGTTTCTGTATAGACATTCAAAGCCGAGCAGCATAAAATATCTGCTGCAACTTCAATTTGTTACATTCCGCTACATCTAAAAAGGAAGTTTTTCAAAAACTGAAATTAAAAAAGGCATCAACTAAGCAGGACATACAAGTAAAATCAATGTCTCAATCATTCTGACAAACATTTCTCCACTTTTCTTTTGACACCATGTCAAGCAACCACATCACTCACATCACATCAAGATAGTTTCCCCATCAGATGTGAAATAATGTGAATTAACTATTCATCAGTCGGACGGACATTTCACTGTTCTAGGGGGATGATGATAAATTAGGTCTCTGATAAGAAATATCACTCTCACACATCACAGTATGTATCTTTATGGGGATATTAAGATACATCACAGTATGTATCTTAATATCCCCATAGAGACATGGTAACAGACATGTTCATACTGTGCAAGCATTTATTTTTCTGTGACGCTGTATATACAAATAAGCCAGTGTAATTTCTCAGTCTAATTAGCCTTCATGCATGTTCTCTAAATAAGTCATTACATCATGCTTCCCTCTCCAAAATCCAACATACTCACATACACAGTACAGAGCCATGGGATTGTGAAACAGCCGTCCAGAAAATATTGTACATAAAAAGTGATTTTGTGCACTCATATTGAACTTGAAGTGCATTTCAGTTTTACAGGGTTTTGTTTGCTGACTTATAAAGACACTTTCTTTTCACAGATCCAGGTCTTTGTCACTGTGCATGGTACGTCATTCCATTTTTTGTCATTTTGTCTGAGTTCTACACAGTGTTCGCCCTTGCCAACACCATTAGGCTCGCCGGATCCCCAGTAGCTGAAACACACACAATCAAACAAAAGAACAGCTTTTTAACAAAGGATTCAACCCAAGAAGCATTTAATAGCTGGCAACATACTAGAATGTGGTTTAAGTTTAAAAATGCATTATTCTGAGTTGAATTAAAGAATAATGTGTGAACCTTGTGGTTAGCAGAGTGTCATCCACCCACTTCCACGTCTTTGTCTCCTCATTGTATCTCAGTCCAATCCATTTCTCATCTAGAAATCTTGCTGCAAAATTCTTACAAAGAAAATCAGTAATCAATAGAAACACAACTGATACTGCATTCACTCTACTTCCCTTAATATTAATACACATTTACTTATACACACACCTGTTCTTCTTCACTGTCGATAATCACCAGATCTGCACCCTCATGCAGACAGTAGTCTCTACTTTCTTGCCACTCTTTCTTGTCAAAAGACAGATAATATAAGCTGTGGTTGAAATACACCCATCCTTGTTGAGAATAACCATCTGTTGTGGGGGGAAAAGATCATTAATGTCTCAGAAATTAACAAAGAAATTTACATTTACAGTTTCCTTACTTTAATGTAGTGTAAACAGTGTCTCCCACAAGACAGCTGTAAATATTTGTTACAACTGTGGATGAAAATTATTTATTGTGAGTTATTGTGCCATATGATATATTGTATATGACACCGAGGTTTGACTAAATAACTCTTTAGATATATGGCTGCAAGTTCCATCCTGTTAGGACTGTTTAAAAGAGCAGAAACATTTATTTGAAATGTTTTGTGTAACATTCTGTTAACCAAATCTAAAGTAATTAGGTTTTTCTTCACATGTAGCCTACATGCATGGGGAGAAATTTGGAGTTCAGTTTCACTTTGGTTTCCTTTTATTTTAAGGATGCAAAATGAACTATCTTTTAGAGATCTTTAACTGTTGACATGGCAGTTTGTGTTTCATAACTTCACCATACTTGTGTCTCTGTCTAATTGTCAGCCAACCTGTATTTAGAGTGTAACATTGCTATGGTGTCAATAGTTATCGATTTAAAAACAACTCTCTGGTCTTTTAAATGATTAGAATAAAATATAAAATAGAAGAGGTCTGTGGGTAATGTAGTGTCAGAGTGACAGTGTGTTGTCTCTGCTGACACAAAATGACTTCAATTGCAAGTTCACAGACAGAGAGCTCAACATTTTGAAAAATATACTTATTCTCTTTAAAGCTGAGTTAAATGAAAAGATCAACATCACCCTCCTCTTTAGTGCAGTAAATTATCAGTCTATTCGCCAGCAGCTGGTTATCTTTGTTTAGGTCTCTCCAGAATTAATCAATTGATGCTTATCAGCAAAGCTCAAATGCACTATTCAACATTTTTAACTGGCTGGATTATTTTGTACAAAACCAACAAATAAAATGACATTTAACTGTTTCAGTTCTGTTTATTTCTTGGCTGGGGAACAGGCTCTCTGCTGGTTGTCTGGCAACTGCTGGCAGCCAAAGAACAGTCTTTTACTAAACACTGTTTATATGAATGATAAAAATGTGATATAACTTATTGAATTGTCAGCTTCATTTTTATTGTTAGGCTTTTATTTAGTTTTGTTTTTGGACAGAGGCGAGCAACTTCCCCTGTTCAGTCTTTGTGCAAAGCTAACCGGCTAACAGCTTCCCCATATGTGCTTTACCAGTTCGGAAAAGTTTAATATTTTCCATCATTTTTTTAAGAAAGCAAAAATAGAATATACTCTAGACTCATTACACATAAAGTGAAATATTTTAAGCCTTTTTAAAAATGTGTTTGTTTTCATTTTGATGATTATGGCTTGTAGCTCATGAAAAACCGAATTCCAGTTTCTCAAAATATTGGAATATTTCCTAAGATCAATCCAATATTGAAGCCAGGTTGTTTTGATAGCAGCCTTCAGCTTGTCTGTATGTTTGGGTTGAATGTTTCTCATCTTCCTCTTGACAATAGCCCACATGGGGTTCTGTGGGGTTCAGGTCAGGTGAGCTGGCCAATCAAGCATAGTCATATCATAGTCAGCAAAGCATTTGGTTGTAGTTTTGGCTCTGTCGGCAGGTGCTAAGTCTTGCTGGAAAAGGAAATTTTTCTTACAGTTTGTCAGCAGATGGAAGCATGAAGTGCTCTGAAGTCTTCTGGTAAACGCTGCATTGATTTTGGATTTAAAACACAGTGGACAAACACCGGCAGATGACATGGTACCCTCAATTATCACTGACTGTCTTTGCCTCTCCACTCTTCCTAGGGACTCTAAATTTGCAATTGAAATGCAAAATTTACATTAATCTAAAATAAGGTCTGAGCAACAGTCCAATTATTTTTCTCCTCAGCTCAGGTAAGAGGCTTCTGATGTTGTTTCTAGTTCAGGAGTGACTTTATATTATGTGGCACCTGAAGACGTCTGTTCTTGGTGGCTCTTGATACACCAACACTAGCCTCAGTTCACTGCTTGTGAAGCTCTCCCAAGTTCTTGAATTGACTTTTCTTGTGCTTGTGCACCTTTTCCTATCACACTTGTCCCTTCTAGTCAACGTTCCATCAATATGCTCACACACAGCACTCTGCAAACAGCATTGACCTTCTGTGGCCTACCGTCCTTGTGGATGTGTCCATTATCGTCTTCTTCTTTCAAGTCAGCAGACTGTGAGATATGTAGTATTTCTACTGGTTGAACAGTATTTCAGTGAAACTCAAAAGATACTGGATTTCTCTTTTCATGAGCTTTAAGCCATTATCATCATCAAAAAAAAAAAAAAAAAAAGGCTGATATTTTACTTTAAGTGTAATGAGTTTAGAATATATTACACTTTCTTAAATAGTTGATGGGAAATATTAAACTTTTTCACAATGATTTAATTGTTTGAGATGCACTAGTACATACAGTACATGACAGTGCTGTTGATCTTCTCAATCAAATCCCCCACCGAGAAAGTGAATGAGTGTATTTTCCAAAAAGTCAAACAAGTTTTAAAATTAAAATAACTATTTATATTTTCACTTACCCAACTCTTTGGTGAAGTTGCTATAAGCAGCCTCAGCGTTCTCTAACTGGCTTGTTGTTTGGCTCAGGTTGACATTAGCAGCCTTCAAAAGGATTTCTATTTCTGCGTTACTTGTCAGGAGTTCCTCTCTTTCACTCATCAGTTTCTTTCTCTCAGTGTTCCAGCTGCTTTTGTCTTGAAACACTGTCACAGTCCAACATGTGGAAAAAGCAAGAAAAAATAAATTGGGCATATTTACGAGTAGTGCGCCACAAATTCTGTCTGAAATTAATAAATCTGAAAAACATTTTCTTACGTAGGACCAACAGGACGATGACCGCAGCCAGGAGGAAAAGACACAGCAGCCCCAGAAACACTGCAGCAACTCCAAGAAATGTTCTCTTTCCAGAACTTACAGTGACTGGAACAGCTGAATGCGCAAAACAAAACAAAAACAATGATGTTGATGGTTCATTTTAAAGCACTACTGTTACTGAAGATTTTCATTTAATAACTAGTTGTGTTATAAAGTTCTGCATTATTCAAAATTCAACATTGGAGTCCTTAGGGTTAGGGTTAGGGTTAGGGTTAGGGTTAGGGTTAGGGCCTTCGTTTTGATTCCAACTACTGACCTGTAAAGTTTTGTGACTGCTTGTTGTACAGCTGTCATGCTACTGAACCAATAAACTCTTCCGACAGACCTATAAACACCTGCCAAGTTATTCAAAACCTCCTTCCCGGTAGTTCCCAGTACACAAGGTGAAAATGATACAAGCCACACTGCTGCACTTTATTAATATATTTTCCCCTAAGCTAAAAAAAAAAAAAAAAGACAATCTTAAAGGCAGTTTTTCAATGTACAGTTGTGAGCAAAAGTTTACAGACACTTGTGGATATTTGACAAAATCTGTTTAATAGTATATTTTTGATTGTAGGTCTTTTTCCAGAAGACCTACAATCAATCTATGAAAATGAACAAAATGCATGACTGTTTTTTTGTGACAAAGGTGCTATGTTTCAGTGATTCTATTACAGAAAGCTAGGAGTTGTAGGAGTCATTGGAAGCTCAAGACTGCCATGATATAGATTGTCTTTTTGTATGTAACATTTTGCTCACGGCTATATGTTGAACATAGACAGACAGACAATTACCTTGTTGTCGATCCTCTGTAGTGTTTTCCTCTAATTTTGGCGTTGTACTTTCTTCCGCCGAGTAGTTGTCATAAATCGTTACAACATCATCAGTGTTATCAGAGATGTCTACATTTCCGTCCCTATTTTCACCCGCCTGAAATTTAACTTTCTTGTTTAAGTCTGGCTTGGCATAGATATCCTGAGACATGCTGTTTGCTCATTCGACCTAATCTAACTCAGAGATGTCCACTGCTCTGTTTGGATCAAACCAGCTGTGTTTCAGCATTTGCATGACCATGCTGGGGCTCTGCCATCTAGAAATGGGGAAGTCATAGAAGTCAGTCTGACAGGTGATTTACAAGAAAGGGAAGCAAACACAATGCTGGATTAAGCAAGCGACGCAAGTGCAGAAAGAAAAACTTGCAAGAGGTGATGATGCAAAACACTAAGCCACCATATTACTTAATTTCTTTAAACAATTAGATAAACCCTGTAGATTCAACTTGCCCTGTTATTTACAGCAACAGCTATAGTGAGAAGGTTAGTATACTTTGTGCTGTCTTTCAATGAAACAGAAATCCATCCAAGGCCAAACACCTGGCTGCAATATTTTTTTTTGTACATTTAGAGAAACTTATGTAACGTTCAGTTATGTTTTCAGTGGGAAGTTTTGTTTGTTCCCAGAATGTTCTTCCTAAAGGTGGGGTAAAGTTCTCTAAACACATTCTTCATAAAAACATTTTCTGGTAAAATGTTCTACCATTGTTAATACAACACATTACAGGAAGGTTTTTATAAAAACCTAATGTCAGCTGAGGCCTCCATGACTTCTTGAAAACATGTTTTAAATGTTAGTTTATAAAGGTTCTTCTTTTGTTATCATATAATTTGACAACCCTGAGAACATCCTTGTAACATCCTATGCATGTTGCAGTTAAAACATTGTCTTAATTAACTTTTAACCTTATAGGGAAATGATTTGAAATGAGAAATATCCTTTTAACATTCTGTGAGCATTAGATTATAGACATGATTAAAACTTGTAGGTCGGTCTGTGAAGGTTCTCAGTCATCCAGGTCATGGTTATCCTTGTAGTGTTAATCGTAGCATCTGGACTTGCTTGAGTTAGCTCGAGCTAACCCAACCAAGTCCAGATTATCCTTGTAGTTTTAATCGTAGCATCTGGACTTGCTTGAGTTAGCTCGAGCTAACCCAATCAAGTCCAGATGCTACGATTAAAACTACAAGGATAACTTGTAGGTCAGGTTTGCAATATTTGTGGGTTTGTTTCCTGTTTAGTGGGCACGTAAAATTTGCCTCTTTCACCCAGCCTTTCCTGTTAAATAGGGAAATACATGCATCAGTGTATCTATTTGACAGCAAATGGAGTTTTCCAGTTATCATGACAGCGACTCCGAAACTTCTACTGAATCAGCCTTGTAACAAAGAGAGCTATTTTTCTTTCATATACTCGACCCAGACTGAAAAGATCGCTGCATTCAAACAAGTATAATCTGTAGAGCTCATGTCTGGACGTGTCAGAGCTGTTTTCATGTCAAAAGGGAAATTACACAATATTCGACTGGTTGTTGTTGCTGATTAACGCAGACTTGTCTGTCACACACAATGCAGTTTTTAAATGATGATTTTTTGAAGACTTATTGAAAACCTATATCACCCCTGTGAAAAAGTAATTGCCACCCTTGGCAGCAACGACTGCATTTCAGCGTCCATGTGTCCATATACTATAATGGGTTTGTTGACCACAGGTTCATTTACACATGTTAACATTGCAGAGTAGACTTTGCTTTAAGAAAACCTGTCACTGACACGTCTTGTGTGAAAAACAAAGTCAGTAACTCTGACACTGGGAAATATTATTAGGTGTCATGTTGTTGATTTGCATTACCACCCTGATGAAACACAAATACATATTTCCCTATCATCGGATGATAATAGACCTGCTCTGTGGGTTGTTTGAGCAACTGTCTTTTTCCCATCATAAGGGGGTTTATGTTTTTTGTTTTTCCTCTTCATCAGTTCCTCATTATTTGCGTTTGTTGTATTTTGACATTTGACAGTTGACTTGATATAGTTTCCAAAACTCTGCACGAGGAATGAAACACAGAAATCGTATGATAACTGACACTTAAATGTCAAACAAGGGGAAAAAAAACACTTTGGTCAACAGGATGCTGTGGCTGATGGATAAATGTATATTTAACCATGTCCTAAGCGTGCTGAGTGAGCTACATGTTACTGCTGTGCATCACTGTGTATTTGTTATTGAGGTAACTGTATCTAATGTAATGCACATACATAAAAGTTTCAGGCCGCATGTCCACTAAATGCTCGTTTTCTTGGATGACACCTCATGATACCAGACTTCATTTGCATCATGAAGCACAGTGACTACATTCCAGCAGTCAAAGTAACAAACATAGAACACATATTTGATAATGATCATGATCAGAAGAATGGGATTTTACACAACATGATACCGAAAACTAGAGGTTATGCAAATCAACTGACCTGCAGTGTAGTGAGCATCTAATACATAACACAGAAACAAGACCAGCACACTGTAGAACCCCTATTATCTCTGTGACCGTTTGAGAATCCGGAGTGGCTGTTAAAATCAATAAACCATCATTACGATCCTTTGATCATGACCTGCTGGATTTTGTCTTCTTAAAATAGTTTGTGGCTTTGCAGAAAAGTCACACTTAAAGAAAGGTGAAACGTCAGTTGCCATAGAGAAAAGTGATAATGACTTAAAGATTGAGACAGTTGTGGTTCGATGATCCTGTCTACCTAAAAGTACGTTTGATACTTCCTGATAAGTACTGATACTGAAACAAGACTTTCACCCAGGAGAGCAGGGTTCGTGTCCCTTGTGGTACTATTATTTGTAGATATAGGTTTCACTTTCAGCCACTGTTTGGTTAGATGTAGACAACAAAGAGAGCGATGGAGCATGCAAACTCCACACAGAAAGATCCTAGGCATCCTAACCAGGACGCGAACCGGAGATCTTCTAGCTGTGAGGCAACGGTGCTAACAACCGAGCCACCGCACAGCCCTTCCAATCATTAACATTGTTACCTTGCTGCTGTGATCCAGCATGGGTGTGGACAAATCTCCTGTGAGAAGCAAAAAAAGACTCACAAGCAAACATTTATAATATCACAGTTAGTTCATGTCTTTTTTGAATCAGGAACACCAATCAGTTAGTTCATTTTTTCTTTTAGCAGCTTCAGGAATAAACAAAAAGTTGCTGAGAGGCTGAGATCGGGCCTGGTTTATCCTGTATGACACGCTACCAAAAAATCTAAGAAATACATTCTGAATAACATTTATTAACCAAAGAGAATGTGCATAAATGATATGACAAAAAATCCCTCCCTCTTTCCTTCTCTTCACGCACATGCGAGAAAATTTTCACACCAGCGAGGCCTGTGAGCGTTACTACCTACACATCCACTTTCCAAATCATCACCATGAGCACAATAATAAACAGGTTTTATGATTAAGTTTTATCACTGCTATGGCATATTTACGTTCCCTTCACATGCCTCTGGTTTAGAAAACACATTATCTCCAACCATTGTTATGCAGAGCAAAGTCCTTCACCCTTTATATCTGCAATATAGGCAGCAGCCAGGTCATTAAAGGCTTTAAAAACAAGCAATAAAATTTCTAAATGAATAATAAAGAACAGCAGAGATTAGTGTAATGCGATCATTCCACTTAGGGGCTGTTAAAAGCCTGCCAGCAGCATTTTGCATCAGCTGCAGTGGATGTTTCACCTGCTGGAATCTGGAAGAGAAAATCATGGATGAACTTCTAAGTCTTGTTAGAAAACTAAGTCTGCAGAGGAAAGGAGTGAGTGGCTTATTTAGCCACCTCAGCTGGACAAAGCACGGAGGCACTACTTTAGTCACATGAGCATCTAAGGACGAATTAGAGTCAAAGATAACAGTTTGAAGGCTTCTTTATGAGCAATATTAGATAAGGCACCCAGAACAGAGGAGAATACTCATTCAGTCGATGTAACATCCTGAACGGTAAAAACGTTTCTTCAGCTCATCCAGAATAGCTTCAACACTTCATAGGCCTCTCTTATTGAATGTTAACTTGAGAAAATCTGGGTGATCTGTGGACCAAACACTGGTAGTAAAATGTATTTATGACTATCATCTTCCAAAAAAAATAATACATACACTGATTTTAGGTGCCCCTGTCATGCCTCCACCTCAGCGTAGCTGACACCACCTCCTGTTTCCACTCTCCTAATCAGCTGATTGTTCCACCTGTGCTGGAGTGGCGCTTCAGCTCTTTGTCTTCTGCTTCATAAGCAGGACGCTGAGCCACATTCGACGCTGGACTGTTATACTCACTCCTAACCCACCGACTTGATTCCTCCTGGATCGCCGCCAGCGTGGATCAGCCTCCTCTCTGCCACCTGGATCTACTCTGCTCTGCCTCCTCACTCGCAGGCTGCCGGTTCAACCACCCCACCTCGCCATCCAGACCTCAGCCCTCGTTCCTGGCCGCCGCTCCCCTTGCAGTCAGCTAAGTTAGGCTTAGATGGTAGTTCACAGTTGTGGGGTTTCTCTCCTAACTGTTTCTTTGTTTGTATGATTAATTTGTCGTGTGGTTCCCGTCGTGTTGTGGCGGCGTGTGTTTTTTGTTCCCATTTATGGTCAGCAACGCGTAACTTGCGGCGCCACGGTTTAGGTTCTATATTTCTGTTTTAGCCGTAGCCTATAAGAAGTTAACCTGGAGTAAACCTAATCTGTTTATTCTGTTGTGTCTTGTAATTCCAATGTATCGCGCTGCGGGCGCTTCTGTCCATTTGGTATTCCCAGTGCGGCGCTCTATGCGCGCTTCTGTTACTGTGTTGCGCAACGCGCGCTTCTGTTTCTAGTCCTGTAGTTACGCTGTGTGCGTTTTTGTATTCCCTAGCTTTTCCTGTGTTGTGCCGGGAGCGCTTCTGTCTTAGTTTCTGAGTGCCGGTGTTTTACGCTGTGGAAACTCCCCTCACCTGTTAACCTGTGTGTGCGCTTTGGGTGCCGCTGTCCGTGGTCCTGGAGTTCTGTTGTTTTGCCCTGTGGGCGCTCCTGTTCTAGGCTCCTTATTGTTCGTGCCCGAAGCATTTTGCCAGCTCTGTCTTATCCTGCCTTCTGGGCGAGTTAGTGTTGAGGACAGTGTTTGTTGTCTTAACCTTGTCTTTTGTGTAATAAAGTAACTTTATTTTGAAACCTTCTGTGCCGTGCCTTCTGTCTGCGCCTGGGTCTCAGTAATTCCCCGTGACAGGTCCATATTGACATGATAGCATCAAGCAGTTGCTGCACATTTGTTGGCTGCACATCCATGATGCCAATCTCCTGTTCCATATCCTGCTGGAAGTAGCTTCAGAAAATGGGTCCACTGTGGTCATAAAGGGATGGACATGGTCAGCAACAATACTCAGGGAGGCTGTGGCATTTAAACGATGCTCAGTTAAGGGGCCCAAAGTGTGCCAAGAAAATATCCCCCACACCATTACACCACCAGCAGCCTGAACCGTTGATCCAAGGCAGGATGGATCCATGCTTTCATGTTATTTACACCAAATTCTGACCCTACCATCTGAATGTCGCAGCTGAAATGGAGACTCATCAGACCAGACAACATTTTTCCATCTTCTATTGTCCAGTTTTGGTGAGCCTGTTTGAATTGTAGCCTCAGTTTCCTGTTCTTAGCTGACAGGGGGCACCCGGTGTGGTCTTCTGCTGCTGTAGCCCGTCTTCTTCAAGGTTAGACGTGTTGTTCGTTCAGAGATGGTCTTCTGCATTCCTTGGTTGTAACCAGTGGTTATCTGAGTTACTGTTGCCTTTCTATCATCTCCAACCAGTCAGCCCTTCCCCTCTGACCTCTCACATCAACAAGGCATTTTCGTCCACACAACTGCTGCTCACTGGATGTTTCCTCTTCTTCGGACCATTCTCTGTAAACACTAGAGATGGATGTGGTGAAAATCCCAGTAGATCAGCAGTTTCTGAAATACTCAGACCAGCCTGTCTGGCTCCAACAACCATGCCAGGTTCTTAAATCCCCTTTCTTCTCCATTCTGATGCTCAGTTTGAACTTCAGCAAGTTGTCTTGACCACGTCTACATGCCTAAATGCATTGAGTTGCAGCCATGTGATTGGCTGATTAGCTATTTGTGTTAACAAGCAATTGTATAGGTGTATCTAATAAAGTGGCCAGTGAGTGTATATAACATGTGCTGTTGAAGCTTTCTGCAAGCATGCGCTTTGCACTGTCTGCAAATTAATTGTTTCACTTGCTGCTGCAGCACGTAGTAGTTTAGTTAATAAGCCCCATTAATATTTTTCACTTTTTTCAGAAAGACTCTGCCATTTACCCCTTGTTAGATGTTGTCAGTCATAATATGGCTAAAGTTGTGTGACATGACAGATAATGTCAATGGTTGTAGCAAATACTGAGTTTTTCTTTTAGTTTTTAATTTGTAATATACAAAAGCATTCAGTAAAGACTTTTAAGTAACTGGTTTGTGGTTCCAGCTGTTTATAGGATCTAACAGCAGGTCACACTGTGAACTTTTCTCCACCTCAGACAGGTGAGCTGGCACACAGAGTAGCAGTTAGATTATCATCACACATGGGCAGAATTTTTAGTGTTTAGGAAATCATAAATAAACAAAGCCAATAGTGATTTGGACACTTTGATAAGCTGCTATTAGTTTGTCTTTTGTTCATTCATGTGTTGTTATGCCACTTAGTGTACTGTCCAGCCTCACATGTGTTGCGTGCTTACTGCAGCTCTCTCCATCACTGTGGTGGGTATGTCTGAATGAAGCCGTGAGGAACATTAATGTAACGGTGACCTGTGTCCTCGTAGTTTCAATCGTAGCATCTGGACTTGCTTGAGTTTGTTGAAGACGTTTCACCTCTCATCCAAGAGGCTTCATCATTCATTTTGTCTGCTGGGTGAGTGTTGGGGTTCGTTAGGGCCCGTTGTGGCCAGGTGTGAATGGAGCTAATGTGAGTCGTTGGGTTCTTCCCTTTCACAATGGGTTTCGTTAGGGAAGGGGGGAAGGGAAGAACCCAACGACTCGCATAATGAGGCGAGGAGCAACACTCACCCAGCAGACAAAAGCTTCAATAGTGTTAATGGCTCCTGGAGAGTATAAATATGGAACTCCCAGCCAGTCATTTTAGAACTAATGAAGCCTCTTGGATGAGAGGTGAAACGTCTTCAACAAACTCAACCAGAAACTACGAGGATAATCAAGACCTGGATGACTGAGAACCTTCACAGACAAGTGACCTGTGTCTGAATGACACAATGCTGTCGCTTTAACAGATTGACGAAGCAGCAATGTTATGTGTCATATGTCTGAAAAGGCTAAATACACATTAAGAGTGAGCAACAAAACATAAAACAGGAGATGACTGCATATTCATAGTAAGCTGGCAGCGTAGATTTGTTGCACTTATGAATAGCAGTGGTTCAAGTGGGACGCAGTGTGTTGTGGCCATCAGAAGAAGGACATGCAGAGGAGGAATATAGAGACAAGGGAAAAGAGATGGGTCCAAACAACAGAGATGGATAGAAGAGGACATGTAAGCTGCATCTCCTTTCTATCATCATAAACAACGTGACATTACCACGGACGAGCAAACAGTGAGGAATCGAGAGGATTTCTGTGAGCAGCTTTAATGTATTTCACAAACACATGGCTACAGGAATTACCGCAGATCCCATCATTACCATCGACAGCTTTCCGACAGTTTGGGCAAACAGAAACAAATCTGAGTGACACAGAAAGAGGATGGATGGCTTGCTGATTTAATTAACAACAAATGGTACCACTCTGGTCAGATTACTGTGCAGAATAATTCCATGTAGTGTGGCCACGTCTGCACTACATACCCAGGGAGATCTCACAAGCCATCTTGGTTGTCGTTCACACTCCTCCCTCTGCTAATCATGTGTAGCATCATCCACTCTGTTACCACAAGACTCCAGACCATGCACCCCACTGCTTTCTTGTACTCTTGTATGATTTTACAACTTCCAATGTCTCGGGCAACTGTTTACAGAGCCATTTCCCCTCTGAGATTATTACAAAATTCAGATTCTGATTAGTTGAGTTTGGTGTCAGCTTTCACCTTTAGATACACACTCAAAGAAGTGTGTATGAATGCAAATGTTGCCCACATTCATGTTTTTAGGCAGTGTATCTGCAAAAATCTGTTGATATATTCTGATTCAGAAACTGCTTCACTGTTCCGACACTTTCCTGAACATTTTGAGTCGGTCTCAGTGCAGATATGTCTAACCCGGGGTTTCTCTGTTCACGAGCTGCCACTCGCAGCGCAGTGAGGAGGCCGGGCTGCTTGTCTGTCAGTCAGCAGCGTTAGCAAGCTGCTGTCAACTGAGTGATCTGAGTAGTGGCAGGCCACAGAAACATAAATCAGACAGAAAGTCCGCCCATCAGCAACCGACGGCAACAACTCTAAGACCGCGGGCGGAGGCTGTCTCTCTCTGCTTTTCTTCTCCAGCAGACACAGACAATGAGATGTCACACTGAAAAGCCATGATATCTCGGTTGCCTGGGAAAATGGATGTGTATCTAGCTCCGTAAAAATAAAAAAATCAGATAGAACAAACATCATATGAAGCGTTGCTGCCTACTGATCTGACAGGAAAGAAAAGAGGAGGATGGAGAAAGGGAAGGCTGGACGGCTGTCTCTAAAGTGATGTTTGTATGTCTTTGTATTGACAATTGAAATGCAAAACCAGGACAGTGATGGATGGCTTTATTTAAAGACAACATGCTGTATGTTCAGCATTAAATCAGCAGGAAGTATACCGCCAGTCTTATAGCTTAGTTTTATCTGCGTTTACATATATGGACTGAATTCTGTCCATTTATGTACAAATTCTAAGTGTTAGGTGGAGCGACTGCACACAGAGAAGTGGTCGAACGTGATTTCTCAGACCACCTGCTTCAGAATCTTCACACTTGGTTGTGAGTACAAAAAAAAACACCTGGCTTGTTTAGAGAAATCTGTACTTCAATGAACAGAAATCCTGCATGACTTTAGTATTTAAAATCTTTTTACCAGTAGTTGTCAACCTGGTTTGGCTTGTGGCTCCTTAAAACAGGAGTATCTACTTGTGACCCCACATCGCATGTTATGGCCTTACTGTGGGTCTGAGCTGTGAGCTGGCCAGCTATGAAAGGATTTCTTCTCAGATGGTTTCATTTGAGGGATTTTCAGAATCAAGATGTAGTGAAAGTTTCAACTATTTCTTGAGGAAAAAGTAGAAAAATGTCATAAAAAAATGAACCATAACCCTTTAAGACCAGAGCCTCAAAATGTCCACCTGGTCTTTTTTTCTTATTTTGATGACAAAAAGGTAAGAAAATATCAGAAGAAACTTTCAATATCTGGCAGTTATTTACGATTTACTGCCTATTATAAGAGTTACGGTAATTTTACAGTAATTTCATCCAGTGGATTCCTGGGGGGGCACGAATCAAATTACCGTAATGACCGTAATGACAATGTTGTTGTGCTTTACAGCCAATATAGTGTCATTACGGTAATTTTACGGTAATTTCATCCAGCGGATTCCTGGGGGGGCACGAATGAAACTACCGTAATGACACCATATTGGCTGTAAAGCGCAACGCCTCAGCTTTCAGAAAACGTTTGATTTTTTTCCGATAGCAAAAACGGTGACATAATTACAATTTTTCAAAGTGTGCTAGCCCTGATGACGCATTAGGACTTAAAGGGTTAAAGCTGTGTAGGCTGGGTGTTTGTTTGCCTCATTGGACAAAAATTCCATACTAACCTTTCAGCATATTGTAATTCAAGTAATCTGAAAGGAAACTAAGGTTCACCCTGGACAGGTCACCAGTCTATCACAGGACTACACTTAGAGACAAACAACCAAGCACACTCTCATTCACACCTACGGACAATTTAGAATCATCAATTAACCCCAGCATGTTTTTGGACTGTGGGAGGAAGCCGGGGAACCCGGTGAAAACCCACGCTGCACAGGGAGAACATGCAAACTCCACACAGAAAGATCCCAGGCATCCTAACCGGGACGCGAACTGGGGATCTTCTAGCTGTGAGACGACGGTGCTAACCACTGCGCCACCGTGCAGGCCATTGTGTTATATTAGAATTTCATAATTTATTTATGGTGGTAGTAGAGAAACACAATTTTAAAAGTTGAATTTTAAAATGTGACTTATCT